>CAXIIO010000884.1:0-126587 GCA_964028335.1 Altica lythri | reverse complement strand
GCATAGAGCTCTTGTCTTCTGGCACAACCTTAACTAAGGCAAGTTTTTCCTCGTTCTGCTCCATGGGGGCAATCAGGTCGACATGGAAAGTGCATCAGCATTACGATGTCTGGTTCCAGGTCTGTGCTCGATTTCAACATCATATTCCTGCAGTTTTTCGAGCTATCTTGCTATCTGTCCTTCTGGGTTCCTAAAGCTAAGTAGCCACTTTAAACTAGCATGGTCTGTTCTGATCAGGAATTTTCTGCCATACAGATATTTATAAAAGTGTTCGACGGATTTTACAACTGCTAACAGTTCCCTCCGAGTTACACAGTAGTTCTTTTCAGCTTTCGATAAAGTTTTGCTGAAGTAACCAACCACTCTTTCCTTACCGTCTTGTAGCTGTGACAAGACGGCTCCAATTCCCACATTGCTGGCGTCAGTGTCCAGAATAAGCTTACCATCAGGAAGTGGATAAGCAAGAACAGGTGCTGACGTAAGCTGTTTCTTCAATATTTCAAACGCCTCTTGACATTCCTGATCCCAACAGAAGGACTTATCTTGTTCTGTCAAACGTGTCAAGGGTTTGGCGATGTCTCCAAAATTCTTGACATATCGTCGGTAATGGGAACAAAGACCCAAGAAACTCCGGAGCTGATGTTTGTCGATAGGGATTGGCCATTCCTGAACGGCTTGTATCTTAGCGGGGTCAACAGCAACGCCATCCTTGCTTACGTTATGTCCTAAATAGTTGACCTGTCTCTGGAACAAATGGCATTTCTTAACATTCAATGTTAGATTAGCGTTCTGTAATCTTTTAAAAACTTCTTCCAGGTTAGATAAATGTTCCTTAAAGGTCTTACCCATTATGATGATGTCGTCTAGATAAACTAGACAAGTTTCCCATGACAAACCCCGCAGGATGTTTTCCATTAGTCGTTCAAACGTCGCAGGAGCATTACAGAGGCCAAATGGAAGGACTGTAAATTGCCATAACCCTGATCCACTGGTAAAGGCAGTCTTTTCTTTGTCTGCAGGATTCATTTTAACTTGCCAGTATCCGCTTTTAAGGTCCAAGGTAGAAAACAGAGTAGAACCCGCCAAAGCGTCGAGGGCATCATCAATCCTTGGCAGAGGATAACTGTTCTTCTTTGTGACATCATTTAGCTTTCGATAGTCGACACAAAACCGCATTGATCCGTCTTTCTTTCTCACTAATACCACAGGAGAAGCCCACGGACTACTGGATGGTTCGACTATGCCATTTTGAATCATTTCTTTAAGGGCTCTGTCTGCTTCTTCCTTTTTAACTTGAGGCATCCTTCGGGGTACCTGTCGAATCGGACGTGCATCACCAGTGTCAATTCTATGTTGTACAACATCAGTTCTTCCCAGTTTACTTTTAGAACCAAATACAGGTTTATAACGGTAAAGTAGATCTCTTACCTGTTTCTTTTCTAATTTTGACAAAGAGGGGTCTAATTTTGTCATTAATTGTTCAATTTCGTTGGTCTCATCTGTTTCCGTAACATTTATCTTGTGAATTATGGCCATTACTGGTTCTAAACGTCCCATTTCCGTGTCCTTTCGGAGGAGAACTGGATGATCGTTCAAGTTGATAACTCGGATGGGTACCTCTTTGGCGGATCTAACAAGAGTCTTACCCACAAGAAGTCCTTTTCCCAATTCATGGTCATGGTTCTTCGGCTCTATCATGGCTGGGGCACCATCTGGCTCCAGTCCATCCAACCGCGCTGTGACGACACATTCGCAGCTTGCCGGAAGTTTGATATCATCGATTAGCTTAATCGAGGCATTGTCAACTTGTTTTCGGTGCAGGAATATTTCTTCATTACCAGTACGAAGGATACGTTGGCGAAGATCCAAATAAAAACCACAGTGGAGCATAACATCCATGCCCAGAACAACATCTTCATCAACGTCAGCCACCAGCACTGAGTGAACAAGAGAGGTTGAACCAAACTGTAGCGTCACCTGTATCTCACCGTAGACTCTAGCAGAATCTCCGGTAGCGGTACGCAGTCTCCAACTGGTAGGCAACATCTTATTTCGCATAATGATGGTTGGTCGGACGATAGTTTTTGTAGCTCCAGTGTCTACCAGCATGCTAATATTCTTCCCATCAAGGAGGCCATCTACATATAAACTGTCCACGTGATGTCGCAGAGTTGCCAATTTAATGGTGTGAGGGGCTTCGGGAATGTTTGGGGTCGATTTCTCCCTCCAGGAGTCGACCCGTTCTAGTTTTCCTGCTGCTGGGGTACTTCAGCAGAAGATTTTTTTTTTGGGGGCAAGTATTTCTTATATGGCCTAGTTCTCCGCAGTTCCAGCATCTCACTTGGCGCCTTCTTCTTGGAGATAACTTCATTAATCTCTCTACTACCGCTTCAACGTCGCTAACGGAATGAACGGCATGGTCGTAGTTACCGGTGATTTCCCTTAGTCGAGCAACTCCACGTGAGGCCTCCGTCGCCGCCTCAAACTCCAGGGCAATGGTCAAGGCGTCCACAAGAGTCTTCGGCCGCGCCAACCGTACAGCGCGCTGCAACTCGACGTCTCGAAGACCATCGGTGAAGGTTTGGACTGCTAGGCACTCCAGGAAATTCTCCGCTGCATTTGAATACGCAAGTCGTACCATTCTTGCTACATCCGCTTCAAATTCCTGGATAGTTTCTCCATTTTTCTGTTTTCGGCTCTTCAACTGCATTCGGTACACCGGTTGTAGATGAGTTTGACCATAACGCATCTCTAGACGATTCACCAATAAGTTGAAGTTGTCGGCTTCATCCGGTGTCAATGATTGCAAGACGTCTAAAGCTTCGCCTCGCAGAGCTACGGTTAGGGACAATGCTTTCTCCTGGGATGACCATCCATTAGCTCTGGCCGCTGCGTCGAATTGTTTCAGGTAATTTGGCCAGGAAGTCTTCCCGTCGAAGGTCGGGGGTTTCATCGTCGTTCGTACATGGGTCGTCTCCTCGCTTCTTTGTCGTTCGACGTCTGCGTGGCAGGTTTCCATCCTTCTTGCATCTCCGTCGCCGTGGTGGATGGTTTGGTTTCGGCGGCTAGCTTCCTGTTCTTGTTGAAGCTTCCTTATCTCGGACTGCATTTGCTGGTTGATCTGGTTTTGCTCGTCTCGCAAGTTGGCGACTTGTTGATTTTGCTCGTCTCGCATGTTGGTCACTTGCTGATTCATGTTGTCCACTTGCTGATTCAAGTTGTCTACCTGCTGATTCAAGTTGGCAACTTGCTGATTTTGCTCGTCACGAAGGTGTGATATTTGCTGGGAGAAGGAACTGGATAACTCTTCTGGTAGGGTAGACATCCGTTGTGATATCTGGGACACCTCTTCGCGCTGGCTTCTTATCTGACTGGATAGCTCCTCTTGTTGGTTCGTCATTCGCTGTGATAGCTCCTCTTGTTGGCTCTTCATCTGACTGGATAGCTCCTCTTGTTGGTTCGTCATTCGTTGCGACAGCTGGGACATATCTTCGCGCTGGCTCTTCATCTGACTGGATAGCTCCTCATGTTGGCTTGTCATTCGTCCTGATAGCTCCTCTTTCAGCTGGGACATATATTCGCGCTGGCTGCTCATCTGACTTGACAACTGGGACAGTTGTTGCGATATTTCCGAATTTGCTTTTTGAGCTGGGTCTTCAAACTCCACAGCGTCAGGGTCCAAATTATTATTTACGTAGTACTCACGGAGCCTTCTCAACAATACGGATTTGCTTCCAGTAGTTTCCAACTCTAATTCTTCAAGCTCTCTTCTGAGCTCAGCCACCAATAGTTCATTTATCTTTTTTCCAGGCATTCTTGTATCTTCACCCCACACCTGACACCAATTTGAAACACGTATGGGGGCTTTTTACACAATTTATTTACAAAATTGTTAAGATACACTGAACTCTGCTGGATAACGTCTAACTACTTGACAATACAATGAACTCTTGTGAACACTTGACTCGAACTGACGTTAACTGCCCGTGCATCCCCTTATATAAAACATTATTTAATCTAGTTAGTGTGTTTAGAAGTTTCTAGAATTTTCTAGAAACATTATTTAGAATGGTCAGTTGATTTTTTTACAAACTTCTAAAAATCAACTGTCAACAACAATCTTTCAAATTAAGGTCCCTTCCTTTACGGTTATCCCGTTACAATAGTAAAAAATAAAAGTATTGTTGAAAATGTACTAATTAAATTTTAAAATAATAAATAAAAAGTCGCTTAAATTTGTCATGTTCAAACGCCTCCATTTTGCGCGCGCTTTGGAAACGTCACATCGCACGACCTGCCAGTGGCATTTGTTTACATTTAAAGTGATTATTTGAGATTTTTGAGTTTAATTCGCTGTGAAGTCATGCAAAAAGATAAAAAACCATTTTACTGATATTGCTTAGTACCAATGTGCCCAAACACTATCAGAAGTGCACCAGATAAGTTGTTTTTTTCTATTCCAATGGATCCGAAAATACGTAAACTATGGTGTAAGGTTATGAGAAGAGATAAAATATCGCCGAAATCGCATTTACATTGTTGTGAAGATCATTTTAACGTGAGTATATTAAATATCTACAGTTAACAATAGGATATGGATTGGATAGAAGCTTTTTTTTTAACCGATAAAATTGTTGAATTTATTTTAGATCGAGGAAGACACAAAGAATTATATGGAGTATAACATCATGAAGCAACAAGGGCAAAAAGTTCAACTGCAGTTAAAGAAAGGTGCTGTACCTCATATATTTCAATGCCAAAAACGAAATATGCCACCATCACAAGACAGAAAATGTACTCTAAAGAGACAAAGATTAACACTTGTAAATGAAGCTCTCTCCGAGTCTATTGTCAAAAGTGTAAATTCTGCAGATAGTGAAACTTCACAAACTACTATTCACGATGCTGGGCCGAGTACTACTTGTATTGAATATACAGATTACGATGCTGGACCAAGTACTTCAAATATTGAAGTCGCTACTAGTGAAAACTATGAACCTGGTCCGAGTACTTCACATATTGGAGTTTTAAGTGACAAGTTACATAGTGACAAATCGGTACGCGACATTTAGGCGCCGCCGTTTGTCCGCTGCCGTTTGTCCGCCGCCGTTTGTCCGCCGCCGTTTGGGCTCCGGATTTTTGACCGCCGAACGTTTGGGCGCTAGTAGGAAATATATATTATGAAAACTAAAACATTAATATTGTTTAATTATTTAATTAACTTTGGAATGAATTAAGAGTAAAGTAAAATAATATAACTGTATTCATGTATACTACATAAGTAACTGTAAATTGATTTTTTCTACGGTTATTATACAAATGTATCATTTTTTGACAGTAAACTCTAAAGAAATGGGGTACGTTGTTATATCTAATAAAGAAATATCTCATTTCTTTATCTGATAACACAAAGTGTTCATTTCTTTATTGTTTTGACTTAATCAAGTATACTGTGACAATCATGTATTCATATATTTGACTAACATTACAGGTTGACAGTAATAAAGAAGTGACAGGTATAACAGATAGTTTTTAATACATTATTTAAATTAGATGGTTATTTAAGTAAAAATGTTAAGTAGTGATAAAAATGAATTAGAATTAACTCCTGCTGAAATAAGAGAAGCGGAAACGAAGCTTGTCAGAATTTGATTCCCGAAATTTCAAAACATAAGTACCAGAATGCATGTAAAAGTTTCGTGACCTGGCAAAAGAAAAAGGCAACAAATTTTGTTTCAGAAACTGTGCTTTTAGCTTATTTTTCTGAATTAACAAATAAATTTAACGTATGATAACTGTAAATATTGTAAATAATAGTTAATTTTACTTAAATAATATAACTTATATCGTTATGTTTTGTTTTTTATTTGATTTATTTTTGAATTATTGTATTATTATGTGGTATAACCGTAGAAAAAGTATAGTGTTTGACTCGCAAGGAATAACTCATTTCCCACTCGTACGATTTGCAGCATTCGCCTGCGGCTCATGCTGCAAACATCGTACTCGTGGGAAATGAGTATCATTCCTTGCTCGTAAAACAATATACTATTACTTGTTAGGAATTAGGGGGCTTTAATTAATAAATATTTTCTATCACGAGGTTTTATGTTTTATTGTTCTGCATTGTTTCAAGAATTTAAAAGGAGAAACTTCCTTTTTTACCTTTGTAAATGAAACTAAATAAACGCATATGTCCCAATAGAGGGGTAAAGTTAGTTACAAGTATATCCTCTGTTGTAAAAGATAACAAAGAACTTTTTTTCAAAAGTGTGGGTAATGTTAGGTATCATGTTTTCAAAATAACTTTAATTAAACAGGGTGATTCAGAAAAATACTACAAATCAAAGTTAGTTTCGTTCTAATTACGTTAAGATTATAAAAAGAAATTATTTGACCATTTTTTTTTTAAATTGTTATAATTTCTTGCAAAAAAGTCATATTTACAATAAATAACACAAGAATCATTGCCTACTTTAAGTATTTTCTAATTAGAGGGCCCAAACGTCCAGCGCCCAATCGGCGGGAGCCCAAAAGTCCCGGCGGTCATACGGCGTCGCCCAAACGGCGGCGCCCAAACAGCGGAGCCCAAAAGTCCTGCTTCGGTGACAAATATGTACAAGTAAATATTAAATCTAAGTACAGAAGCAAAGGTGTCTAGGTTAATGTCACAACGATAAAAAAAATATAGCTTTATCGCCTTTATCATGTCCATTACAACACATTGGAACTTCACCATTTAAATCAGCTGCAGAAAAGGGTCTCATTAAAAGAAAATTATTTATCGATAACGCTGTCAATACTACATCATCCTCTTTAACTTTCTCTTCAACTTCTCCAACAATATCCCATGAATATGAACAATGTAGCTCATCTGAATTAAGTTGGGTGCAGGATGAATCAGAGGATGAAAAAGATTTTAAAAATGTGATGCGCAGTAGTATGGTAACTGCCATAGAGAAGAATCCAAAAATCTTTCTAGAATTACCCAAACAATCTTATCATTTCATAAAACTTCTAAGTAATAACATATCACTTCCAACTTTAGACATCTTAATAACTTTAAAGAAAAGAAAATTAAATGATTCATTTAACATATTAGCAGTACATTTTGGATATTCACAAAGCACTATTAGCAGAATATATCATAAAAGTTTTAGTCTTATCGCATTAAAAATAAAAGAGTTGATTGTGTGGCCAACACCAACAGAAATACACCAAAATTTACCCATATCATTTAGAGCGAGGTATGCAAATGTTATTTCCATTATAGACTGTTTAGAAATTCAAATTGAGAAACCGTCAAATGCGGTCCACCAATCACTTACTTGATCAAATTATAAACAATGTAATACTTTAAAGTATTTAATTTCTTGTACACCTGATGGGTTAATTACTTTTATATCTGATGGATATGGTGGAAGAGCTACTGATGTAACAATAGTGAAAGACTGTGGCTACTTAGATTGTTTACCTCCTAACAAAGCAGTGATGGCTGATAGAGGATTTAAGGGCATATCATGTTTGTTAGAAGCTGGAAAATGCACTCTCGTCCGGCCGCCTTCTGTTTCAAAGTCCACCTCTAGCAGTAAGGAAGAAGTAAAGGAATCAAAACGAATAGCAGCATTGAGAATACATGTGGAACGAGTAATAAGTAGATTAAGAGAATTTAACTTGTTGCTTCCTCATGCTTGTGTAGATAATAATTTAATTACAACCATTGATGAAGTAATAATAACAGCCTGTGGTTTGGTAAATATGCAGGATGTTATAATAAAAAAATGAAATAAATATGTATTTGTTTTATTTTAATTAAATATACAGACACAATATTAAGTTCTAATAATTATTTTTGAGAATATAGCTTTATGCCAAAAACAACATGCATTTTTCTAATAAAGTTTCACAAAATGATTTGTCATAATCCACCTCCAATATAGTTACTCTTTTCGTGGTTTCGTAATCATTATGAGCAACACAAAAAAGGCCCTTTGTTTTGTTGGAAAAATGCATTTGTAGTTGAAGTTGTGCCATATATTTTTGAACCACTTCATTTTTCTTGGTAATGTAACGTCTAAAAGCTTTTTCTGAAGTAGGACATTTGATTTCAATACTATATAAAATACTTTTCCCATCTGGAGAAGCCCCTATGGCCTCTATGAATTTAATTTTAACCCACATTTATTTATTTTTATTTGTTTTATTTTTTCGACATCTTTTACCACCTCATTTTCTAAAAATCGCCCCCTTTTCATGGCTTCTGTGTCCTTCAACTTCCTTGCTTCCAATATACTTTCTGTTAAGGAACCATCAAGCACTTTACAATGCGCAGCCTCATATGCCTTAGAAGCTGTGATCCTTCCATATCTGAGCTCGTGCCATAATGGACAGTAATTTTGACCAATAGTAGCTACAGCAGCTTCTTTGCATGCATCTGTACTCATTATGAGTTTACAATGCTCAATAAAGTCTGCAGGATTAGTTGCATTGCTTGTAATAATTAACTGATGTATAGACAATTTTTCGACATTCGTTGGAGGCTGGTAAAATTTCATCAAGTGATTATTTATGTCACCAACCATCATACAGTTTTTTTTTACTACTGTAAGGAAACTTTCACTGCTCGTACTCGAGGAATTTGGCACAAAGTTTTGCTTCGACGCACTACAAATATCCTTTGCTTTTATTAACTTTAAGCTGGTACCAACTGAAGACAACTTGGATTTTTTCCAATAGCACACAACGCTAGTACATGGTGGATCTTCGCTTCGTCGGTGTAGCCAGGCCAAAAATGCAATAGCATGCTTGCACCCTCCTAAAACAAAAGTAAAGATGAGTTATGTTAATATTTTATATGAAGGTTAAAATATCATAAAAAAATTGATTAAAAAAAGTTTTTTTTATAAATTGTTTAAACAAAGATTGTTTATATAATTATACAGCTATTAATTAAAAATATTTATATTTAAAATGTTTAGTAAACTTTTCTAAAAAAAAAGTCTACAAAATAGAAAATCATAATATATGTAGTTTTATTTGTTATAAATAAATAAATTTATTTATAACGATATGAAAGCATCTTTGGAATTTGGTAATGGGTTACTTGGTATTTTATATTCGAGTTACATCAGATTAAAAAAAGAAAAAAGAAAATTGCTTTATTGGAAGCTGAGAAAATGTATTTTTTTACGCATACCGATTTTGAACCTTGAAATTAAATTTTCACAGTCTGGTTTTTTTGGTATTTTTTACGCGGAATATCGATAGTTTTTATTATTTTAATATATGTTATAGATATCTCAAAGACATGAAAATGTTTATCGAGAAGGAGCTACGAAAGAGAAAGTTAGTGGTTCAAAGATTAGCATCCTATTGTTTATAACTTCGTCGCAAATGCCGGTCAACTTTGACCAGTAGTATCTCAAAAACCACTGCTTGTAAATGAACTTTTTTAACTTCCCGCTAAAAAAAATTTAAAATTTTTTTTAAAATCGGGAAGTTATTGGTTTCACCCCGTTTTTCGAAAATCGAGTTTACATCGGATCTCAACGTTTTGAGGTCTTAGGAACCTTCCCTGACTATTTTTACGAGGGTGTCTGTATGTCTGTATGTACGTGTGGATGTGTGTGTGTGGATGTATGTAAACCTTTTATAACTTTTGAACGGCTTGACCGATCGGAATAAAATAAAAAGCATTCCAAAGAGTTCCATCTAACTTAGATTCCCTGTAAGTTTAAACCGATTCGAGCCAGTGGATTTCGAGAAATTTCAAAATAACCGAAAAAAACAATTGGTAAAAATGATGTTTTTTGGGCATATCTTTTTGGCTATTGCATCGATCAATTTTATAACCTAATCAGCTCTCAAGCTTAAAAAGCCACGTCGAATGCCGTTTTGCAAATTAAAATCGGTTGATTCGTTCGTGAGATATCGTTGTCGAAAAATTTCAAAAAAAGTGTTTTTTTTTCAATAACTTAGAGATTTTTTGACTAACCGATTTTGCACTTCCGGTAACGTTTTTAGGTCTCAAAAAACTGCGTCGAATGCCATCTTGAACATCAAAATCGAATAAGGCGTTAAAAAGTTATGGCTTTTTAAACATTTCAAAAAAAGTCAAAAACGTCAAAATACGTCACGTTACTATAGCTTTGCGGTTAAAACTAGCGGGAAGTTGCAAGGATGGCCTTTAAGGTCATCCTCTATTCAAATTTTTTTTTGTTTAAAGAAGCGTCTTTCCAAGTTCCTTTCAACGCCGTTTTCTAAATTTAATTTAAACTAATAGTTACCGAATAGATGTCAAAGATAATAATAGTATACCTAGTACTATTATGACGTTTTACACAGTCTTCGAAAATCAAAGAACATATAGACCGTTTACTAAGAACCAACAACTACTTCCCTGGCTATATGCCACGACGGACATTGAATTACAGTTCAAAGTTAAACGGGGTTAGTATATCTGCAAGATAGAACTAACCATTTTAGTTTGCAATTCGAAAGGATATCACTTGTAGACCGGTTTCGACGTATTGCGCCTCATCAGTACAAGGAAGATATCCATCCAGAAGCTCTAAGAGCAACTAGATTGGAGATATGTCTGAAATCACACAAAGACATTATCTTTAGTAAAGAAAATGTAAAAAGTGCGATAATAGCGACATCTCCATAACTAATTGCAAACTGAAATTCTATTTGACAAAAAACCTCTCGGCTTTGTAGGGTTAACTACTTGATTACAGTTTCCTGCTAGTCAATTGTCATTTCAGTAAAACGTTTATCAAATAGATGTCAAAGATAATAATAGTATACCTAATACTATTATGACGTTTTACAGAGTCTTCGAAAATCAAAGAACATATAGACCGTTTACTAAGAACCAACAACTACTTCCCTGGCTATATGCCACGACGGACATTGAATTACAGTTCAAAGTTAAACGGGGTTAGTATATCTGCAAGATAGAACTAACATCATAATAGTATTAGGTATACTATTATTATCTTTGACATCTATTTGATAAACGTTTTACTGAAATGACAATTGATTAGCAGGAAACTGTAATCAAGTAGTTAACCCTACAAAGCCGAGAGGTTTTTTGTCAAATAGAATTTCAGTTTGGAATTAGTTATGGAGATGTCGCTATTATCGCACTTTTTACATTTTCTTTACTAAAGATAATGTATTTGTGTGATTTCAGACATATCTCCAATCTAGTTGCTCTTAGAGCTTCTGGATGGATATCTTCCTTGTACTGAGGAGACGCAATACGTCGAAACCGGTCTACAAGTGATATCCTTTCGAATTGCAAACTAAAATGGTTAGTTCTATCTTGCAGATATACTAACTCCGTTTAACTTTGAACTGTAATTCAATGTCCGTCGTGGCATATAGCCAGGGAAGTAGTTGTTGGTTCTTAGTAAACGGTCTATATGTTCTTTGATTTTCGAAGACTCTGTAAAACGTCATAATAGTATTAGGTATACTATTATTATCTTTGACATCTATTTGATAAACGTTTTACTGAAATGACAATTGATTAGCAGGAAACTGTAATCAAGTAGTTAATAGTTACCGAGATATTCTATTTGTTTATAAGCCAAAAAATTGTTTATAATTTTAAAACATTCCTGAGTCCTCCCAAATAATCCAATTTTAATTCTATAAAATGCGTTTGATAGGTGAAGTGCTCCTTTATATGTCAAAAAATCAGCAAACTTATGTGTGGTTTAGTTTTTGTTGTGCGCGATACCAATTTTTTTAAAAAAATTTAGATTGCAAAATTAGTATGCGAAATCTACTAAATCGATTTTAATGAAATTTAGTGGACTGTTTTATTATATTATAACGATTTTCTAAGCGAATTATGTAGGTCCTACATCAAATCTAAATGGTTGAAATAAATTGAATAAAAAAGGCTCAATTTACCCCTTTTTGTTTGTATTTATTGCTATTTTGCAGCATGGATAATAAATTTAAAAAAATTTAACCAATGGTGTTTTATAGGAAATTTAATTACGCAACTTTTATTTATGTACAACTTTTCCCTAAAATGAATCGTTTTAAAGTTATAAGCAAATAAAGTAGAAAAAAATCGATATTTTTCACTATTTTTAAACATTTTAATTTTTTTGTTAATGTTTCGGACCTGTTTAAGAGGAAGGAAACGAGATTATTATTATTGAAGTTATCACACAACTTTTTCTGCAAAAATCCGAATGCCACCTCTCACATCCACTAAAAAACAGATCCGCCTTGGTCTATAACTCAATGATTTATTTTTACGACTTCTTTACCTCATTTAATTTGACAATGTCTATAGCAAAGACGATAGTGACTGTTTACGAGTATTGGTTAAAAAATCTAACAGTAGCTACTTAGTAAATAAAAAGGAAAACCTACCTAAGTGTGCCGGACAATCTTCACATTGAACTGAAATGATGGTTTCCTCGGTTTCATTACATATAGCTTGTACATTATAGCATTTCTGACGCACTTTGTGCTCCGGTGTGAGTCGAGCTTTTACTACACATATGTCGCCCTCTCGTTTTATTTGAACATAGCCCACAGCTGAATCACCATAAGATTCTCTTTGAGATCTGTAACAATAATTTTAGGCAAATTCACCAAAAAGATTCTATTGGTCAACTACATCCTTAATTACCTAATTCTAAATCAATTAAACAAAATTCGTTAAGCATTTTATACATAAGTATAATATGATCTAAAACATTTATTAGCAGGTAACTGTAAACAACATTTACTTAATATATAACCTTAAAATTAAGGTTATGTTTAAATAACTATTTCTGAGTGCACGAAGTTTTAAAATCTATTTGATAGATAATACTATATGTAATATTATATAATTTGTTATATAATTACCTTGAAGCTTTTACTCCTTTCAGCGGATACAAAATCTGGATTCGATGCAAAATATGATGTCATCATAAAAGCATCTATTTTTGGTAAATTGTCCGACTGTGACTGTGCTTTCATAAAACCACTTTCCGTCATTGTTTTTGATAATAAATAATGTATTCAAACCGTTTACACAGTACAAAACACCACAGGATATAATAAAAACACAATTTTAAGCACAAATATCTTGTAAAATCATGTAAACAACTCAAAGAATATGCTACTCATAGATGCTACTTGACGTAACGTCGTTTCGACCAATGATGGGTCGTTTTCTCAGATTTGAATATCGCGCACAAAATTAACATTTTAACTTAAGTTTTATGGAATGAAATCCAAATTAAATTAAGAAATAATGGTTTAGATATAATTTTAAGAGCATAAAGTATTGATGATATTAAAATAAAATAAATCTAAATCACATGCATATTCCCTATTGAGAATGGACAAACTGCTTCTTTTTCAGATAAAATCTGAATAGGTTTAATCTCAGATTATCATCAAATTCAGATTCTTAGACCTATAGAAAAACTATCGCTGCTCTATGGTGCTAGATTTCACAAGATATCAAAATGAAACTGTAATGGTCTGGGAAAGTATTATACTGATAGTAAAAACGCCAGTTATTGTTACCAAATCAACAAGTTTTAGCCAGTAGGAAATATGTTAATTTAGAGCTACAACCATTTATAAAATAACATTTTTTATATAAATAACAGTGATGCTATTACAAAGAGGTAATAGGCGTTACACAAGGTTTTGTATTGAAACCTTATTCAAGATAGTTAAAACAAGGAACTCCTATGAAGGAACCAAGAAAAAGTCACAACTGAACAAGAGGACCAGCGTGTGTGCCAAATTACAAGAAGAAATCGCACTGTTCCTTATCTGTACGTGCAACGACAACTTCGGAAAGCTACAGCTGTGAACAATTTAGGTGAAACCATAAAAAAATACTTCGTGCTCGAGAAATGTATAGTGCCTCTTTCAGTTTTTAATGTCTTTCTTTTGCCAAGATCTGGCCGGAGTTTTTTAAAGTTTTCTGGAGTGATAACTTGCGTAATCCGTAACTATAACTTTGAATACATCGGCATCCATATCTTCATGGTACTCACCAGAACGGTTGAATACAAAAAGTGGAAGAAGCAATCCATTCTTAAAAAAATCATCTACGCTTATAATTAATCTTTTTCTTTTTCCTAAAGCTAATGTTGTTTCTGTTGAATAACCATCTAAAAATGTTTGGTGGGGACTAGTGACATTCGTGTCGTCCCACATTTAATGTACAATATAAGCTTAGTTGATCCAAGTCTCATAATAATGTGCATCGCCTAAAAACTGGAACACAGGTTGAGGACGCACTTGAAAAGGCATATTTCTATTAGCAATTTTTTTGTAAACTAAATCACTTCTGTAGCACAAATAAGATAACCATCAAAAACATTACATTATATATACCTACCTAATAATAAAACACGACTTTCCAATCAGTGTTTTCCAAAATAAGCTTTTAATGAGCATTTGTTAATATTTGGATTTTTATGTAATTGGTATTATGTTAGAGAATATCTATTTATTAGATAGGATAAAAAATCCTAACTGCCGATTGTCTCTTTCTTTAATATTAAATAACTTTGTAATTGAATACCTGAAACGTAGGTGTCGGTTAAGAACTACATTTTAAATATTTAAAAACTTTGATATCTAATTTTTTTTTTCGTACGCCTATAAACTTATAGACATTAAACTGTTAATTGATCGTGTTCTCTCAACGAGAAGAGTATGTTTCGTAGAATTATTTATCTTAGTTTAAATTTTATTTTTTAGGATTTTGTTACTATTATTGTCCTCACGTATTTTTTGTATATTATTGTATTCATATCATAAAAGTTTAGTCCTTAAGTTACTAGGAATTATAAATATTTTTTATGCTCAATTCATTTCCGTTTATTATGTTGTAAAAGCTTTAGCCGTAAAAGGATGTATATGTATAGACATGGCATTTACAATTTGAACCTTTCGTAAAAAATCTTATTCTTCGTCAAGGGTTATTATTTTGTTTAAAAGAAACATCTGTAGCAATATAGTTAATTACCTTGGGAATTTTACAAAATTTAAGTATTTACTTTTTACCCGCCCATTTTTCAATGAACAATCTCTATTGGTAAATTTCTGTAATATTTTGTCCACCACCCTAATATTCCCACTCCACTATTTCTCCTTGGAACATTAAGGCTCAAAAATATTCAGAAAGAAAAAGCAGTTATCACACCGTCGTCACCGAATCATCACCAAGTCAAGCATTACCATTTAGTTACCATCAAGTACCAAATTACCAATCGTTATCATACCGATACCTTGAAGAAAACGTCTATCTGACCACTACTATATCTTGATACGGCCAAAGTGAACTATAATCAATTAGTTTTTTATCTTTATAAGTTTAGTGCATCGTTTACCTGTATATATATATATATATATATATATATATATATATATATATATAAATTGATATGGATTTTTCTTCGTGGTGCATGTTCTTTCGGTGAAATGTTGGAACGTGGTCATGATTTTTAAATCGGTTGTCTGGATTAAGTATTTTTTTAAGATTGTATTTGTTTTTGTTTAGTTTATAGGTGGTTAAGGGATTATTAGGATGATAGATTGTCATTGAATTTGTAAAAGAGAGTTGTCATTAATAAAAAAATTATTGAATCAAATAAAAGAAATCTCATTTTGAAAGTAAATAGAATAATAATAAATAATTAAAAGAATAAGAAAATACAAAGAAACCAAAACTTGAAAGATACAGAAAAGCAGAGAGTTGGAAATTTTAAGAGAGCAGAAAGGTGATAGATAAGTAGAAAGGCGGTAGCAAGAAGGAGTAGGAAAGTTGTAGGAAGAGGAAGGTATAAAGAAAGAGCTGAGCAGCAGAAAGGTATTAGATAGATAGAAAGGCAGCAGCAAGAAGGAGTTGGAAAGTCGTTAGAAGAGGAAGATATAGAGAAAGAGTGGAAAAAACGGAAGAAGAAAGATTTAGAAAGACGCAATAGATTTTATTTATCTTTATAATTTTTGTAATTTATTTTTAGGATAATCAATTTAGAAATTCTTGAATCCACGACCCATAATTTTATTGAAAGTGGGTGTCCCAGAAGGAGGATCCATTTCAATTGGCGCCCAGAACGTGTGGCTGCTTCGGCACTGAGGGTAAGAGATTTTTCTTAACTGTTATGTGTCAAGCTTGCTTTATTAAAAAACAAAGGTGTGTGATTCGGAGTGAAAGATTAGATAAATTATAAATAGTTGTATGAAATTAAGAGGGGGAAAGGAAATTACAGATAGAATGTTAGAGCAAGTGGATAATATTGATAATCAGGAGAGTCAGGAGGAGTCTCAGGATAGGCAGGGTATTCAGGATATTCAGGATAATCAGGGTAATCAGGATAGTAAAATAGGGGATAGAAGGGATTCATCATGGGAACAAATGATGGAAATGTTAAAAAATATCAACAAAAACAATGAAGCAATGAGTAAGAATATGGATTCTATGAAAAAAGAAATAAAACAAGATATAGAAGCAAATAACAAAAATATTGAAGCAATAAATTCAAATATGGATACAATGAAAGAAGACATGAACAAAAATAAAGAAGAAATAAACAAGAATATGGATACTATAAAAAAAGAAATGAACAAGAATATGGATGTAATGAAAAAAGGAATAAAACAAGACATGAACAAGAATATGGATTCTATAAAAAAAGAAATAAAAGAAGAGATGAACAAAAACATAGAAACATTTAAAGATGAGATAAAGAAACAAATGGAAATGTATAGAGAAACATTAGAAGAAACAAAAACAGAAATAAGAAATGATATGATAATGAGAAAAACAGAATTAGAGGAATTACAAGAAGTAAAAATTAAAATAATTATTAATAAGGAATATAAAGATGAATTAAAAGAAATTAATGCTAATACAAATAAAAAATTAAATGATTTAGAGATAATTATACAACAAGAGAATATAGAAAAGAAAAATGTAAAAGAAGAAATGCAAAATACAACAAAGAAGATATATGAGATGGACGAAAAAGTAGAAGAAATAAATGTAGTACAAGAAAAAGAATGTGAAATGTTATTGGAAGAAATGGAAAGAAGAAAAATAAATAAAAATCAAAATAATATGAAAATAAGTAAAAGTGAACATAAAATTAATGGAAATATTAATAAGATTCATCTAAAAATTTGCATAAGAATAGTGAAAAATAAGTTAAAATGGTGTGAAGATCATGAAGAATTAAGAAAATACCTGCGTGAGATGTTAGATGGGCAGGCACTGATATGGTTTGCCAGTAAAGAAGAAGAAATATTTGTGTTGGAAGAATTTGAGAAGAAGTTTTTGAGTTATTTCTGGGGGAATTTTGTTCAATCTAAATTTAGGAAAAAGTTATATACAGGGAAATATCAAGAAAGGGGAAAACAATTTAAATTTATAAAAAGTTTGTATTGAGGGAAATATCAAGAAAGGGGAAAGCAATTTAAATTCATAAAAAGTTTGTATCGAGGGAACTATCAGGAAAGGGGAAAGAAATTTAAATTTATTAAAAGTTTGTATCGTGGGAAATATCAGGAAAGGGGGAAGGTATTTAAATTTAGAAAGAAGTTATATATAGGGAAATATCAGGAAAGGGTTAAGGTTACAAAATTTATAAAAATTATATGTAGGAAAATATTAGGAAAGGAAAGGTCTATAAAATTTATATGTATAGGGAAATTCCAAAAGCGGGGGAACAAATCTAAAACTTTAAAAAAATTATATTTTGATAAAAGTTAAGAAGGAGGAATAAAAAAAAATAGAAATAAAAGAAGAAGTTAAAATTAGATATAGTGATGGGAATTGATATGCTAGGGGTAGTGTATTTTATAGTAAGATTGAAATATTCTAAATTAAAAGCTTGACAACTGATGGTGAAGAAAAATTTCCTACTGAAAGGAAATTTGATTTGGCAAGGTGAAGTAATTCACAAAGTCAAATCAAATTTGGGGGAAATTGATATGGATTTTTCTTCGTGGTGCATGTTCTTTCGGTGAAATGTTAGAACGTGGTCATGATTTTTAAATCGGTTGTCTGGATTAAGTATTTTTTTGAGATTGTATTTGTTTTTGTTTAGTTGATAGGTGGTTAAGGGATTATTAGGATGATAGATTGTCATTGAATTTGTAAAAGAGAGTTGTCATTAATAAAAAATTATTGAATCAAATAAAAGAAATCTCATTTTGAAAGTAAATAGAATAATAATAAATAATTAAAAGAATAAGAAAATACAAAGAAACCAAAACTTGAAAGATACAGAAAAGCAGAGAGTTGGAAATTTTAAGAGAGCAGAAAGGTGATAGATAAGTAGAAAGGCGGTAGCAAGAAGTTGGAAAGTTGTAGGAAGAGGAAGGTATAAAGAAAGAGCTGAGCAGCAGAAAGGTATTAGATAGATAGAAAGGCAGCAGCAAGAAGGAGTTGGAAAGTCGTTAGAAGAGGAAGATATAGAGAAAGAGTGGAAAAAACGGAAGAAGAAAGATTTAGAAAGACTCAATAGATTTTTTTTTATCTTTATAATTTTTGTAATTTATTTTTAGGACAATCAATTTAGAAATTCTTGAATCCACGACCGATAATTTTATTGAAAGTGGGTGTCCCAGAAGGAGGATCCATTTCAATATATATATAATGTAATAAATTAAAAAACAATTAAAAAACAATGATTAAAAAAGATATTC
The DNA here is from genome assembly GCA_964028335.1 of Altica lythri. Taxonomy (NCBI): domain Eukaryota; kingdom Metazoa; phylum Arthropoda; class Insecta; order Coleoptera; family Chrysomelidae; genus Altica; species Altica lythri. The sequence continues at coordinate 107,891 of CAXIIO010000884.1, read as the reverse complement.
TTGATCCCAGGGAGGAGTACAAAGCAATGGAATTTGCATAGTTTAGTTTTCATTTTTTTCAGTAGGTATATTAAAAATTATTCTCTTCATTCCTAAAAAAGAAAAATAAATTAAGAAAGATAAATAAAAAATTAAATATTAAATATACATTTGTTTTAAAATAATTTAATTTGTTGAATAAAGTATTAAATACTCACTTTTTAAAAGACTGTATATAAATTTTCGGTTAAAGAGACTCTCGCGTCACCCCTTACCTGAGCCCAGTAGGGTGCTAATAAAAGAGCAATAAAAGAGACCTTTTCGCCTACCCTCACCGCATGTGGTTGTATGAATTCACGATTTTACAATCTATTGTTTATATTTAATACATATATGTGTTTAATTTTTTATAAATAAAAATAAATAAATATCAGAAACGTAAAGATATTTTTTTTCTGATTTCAACCATATATAATACTTACGCAAAACTTTATAGTTTACAGTTATGTCACCAAAATATTCTAAATTACACTGAGAAACAAACAAGAGATAATCTCATAATGTGGTACAAAAATACCCAATGATTATTAAATTTAAATCCAAAACAGCAAGGGATAATCTCATAATAATGTTTTAAAAATAATATATAAGTAATAGAATACCTTAATACTACAAAAATGCTTAATTATCAAATTTAAATCCAAAACATTATTATTCAAGTTAATAAGAAGCAATACTACGTGTTTGGTAAGAAAAAAAGATTATAAAAAAAGTAATTTTAAAAGATTGAAAAGTTGAGACGAAGAGACATTGTATCAGGAAGAATATACATCGTTATAAAGAAGAGAAATTTACGAGTTGAGAAGAAAGGTATTGAAGTTAATTTGAAAATAAAAAATTTATATTTAAAACAAAGTTATAACTAAATTCATAATAATTCATAATAATGTTTTAAAAATAATATATAAGTAATAGAATACCTTAATACTACAAAAATGCTTAATTATCAAATTTAAATCCAAAACAGCAAGGGATAATCTCATAATGAGGTGTTGAAAATAGATAAACTTTAACAATTCCAATAACAATCAGATTGAAAGAGATTTACCCTAATTAAAATGCTATTGCATTACAAAACATCCTAATGTTTTTTTAATATCAATTTGTATTGTTCGGTAATAACAGAAAATATATAAAATGTTAGCCATTATTCACAAACAATTATTTGTGTCTTGTTTTACGCACGGTATACATCATCCTATTGATTGTTCGGTAGTGATAAAAAATATATGTGTTTGTGTATGATGGAATTCCTCCGCAGTTCTACAGCTTTTAAGAATCACATAAAGGAATTGGGTTTGGTAAATTTTTTGATAGTACATGGATTTGTTTCACGTTCCAGGACATGTGTGTGTGGGAATAGAATCCAACTTGGCCAACAAAAACGGCAAGGAAGAGAACCAAGTTATCGGTGTCGCAGACGGATTGGGAAGGATGTGCATAACTAGATTTGAAACATATTTGGTGGAGTATGTTTGGCGTAGTCGATGCACCACACATGAAGAGCAATGGACGGATATTACCAATGCGATACAACATTTTCACCCACTGATAAACTAATCACTTTTTTACATTGACAAGTAAGTACTACTATTACATACATTTGCTAGAGGTATTTTTTTTTGCATGTTGGTGAGGGGTATATTTATTACTATTAATATTTAAATATGCATTTTTGGGGTATTTAAGGTTCTTTTCTATTTTGATTTCTTTTTGCATGTTGGTGATGGGTATATTTATGACTATTAATAGTATTAATATTAATTGACAAGTCCTGTTAGATACAGGCGCTAAAGGTATTTTATGTTATATTGGGTGTTGTTTGTTTCTCAGTGTAATTTAGAATACCTATTTTGGTGTCATATCTGTAAACTACAAAATTTTGCGTATTATATATGGTTGAAATCAGAAAAAAAATATCTTTACGTTTCTGATATTTATTTATTTTTATTTATAAAAAATTAAACACATATATTTGTTAAATATAAACAATAGATTGTAAAATCGTTAATTCATATAACCACATGCGGTGAGGGTAGGAAAAAAGGTCTCTTTTATTACTCTTTTATTAGCACCCTACTGGGCACAGGTAAGGGGTGACGCGAGAGTCTGTTTAACCAAATTTTCACATCCATAATATCCAAATTTGTTAGTTATAAAATTAATAAGAAAATGAGAAATTCTGAAAATTAAATTTATATTAGATCATAGCAGGGATAAGAATTGGTATTTAGTGTTAGAAATCTAGTATGCATGATCATAATAGAAATTTGTAAATTAGTGTAATAAATCTAGTCTGCATGATCATGGTAGAAATTGTTAAAATTAGGATAAGTAATCTAGTAGGTATAATTTGTTTTATTTGCATGTAATCAAGTTTGTTTAAAGAAAAAATGGTATTTGATTTAGGTTGTTAGGGACATTTAATTGTTAATTTGTTGATTTTGGAGAAGCTCTCTTTCCCTTGATCCTTTGAAGAGAACGGATGTTAATAAATGTTATACAGTAAAAAATTGAGTTTTTTTCATAAAATATTAAATAAAAAGAGGTTAGAACAAGATAATATTATTATTCAAGTTAATAAGAAGCAATACTACGTGTTTGGTAAGAAAAAAAGATTATAAAAAAAGTAATTTTAAAAGATTGAAAAGTTGAGACGAAGAGACATTGTATCAGGAAGAATATACATCGTTATAAAGAAGAGAAATTTACGAGTTGAGAAGAAAGGTATTGAAGTTAATTTGAAAATAAAAAATTTATATTTAAAACAAAGTTATAACTAAATTCAATACTTAATTTTCTAAAGTTTTGAACTCTGCCCTGAGATAGGAGTATTGCCGGCTATATAAAAACAATATTCAAAATCATAATATAAAATTCATTTACATTAATTAAAAATTTCTTATAAATGGTTTAAATTCTATAGTAAAAATTTGATTATAGCATATATACTTTCAATAAAATACTTAGCAAGTTATATATGTTATAAATTTTGGCGCCCAACGTGGGTCTCTAAATATCCAACGTGGGGCCCTAAATATTTAAAACGAGGGCCTTTTTAAAAAAGTAATATTTGAGAATTAAAGAAAAAAAATATATTACTTAGATTTAAATAATAAAAACATTGGTCAAGAACAATTTGTTTGGTAGATTGAAATTTTTTTTATTTATTTGCTTTGTATTTATTATCCAGGATTAAAGTAAGTAAATAAAGGTATTTGTTTGGTAAATATTTATTTGTATAAAGGTATTTTAAAAATTTATTATTATCTGTATTTATCTCTGGGGAACTTTCAATTTTAATTATGGAGAAAAGAATGACATTAAGAGATGGTAAGGTAGTAGGAGAGGAGAGTGATAGTAGTAACAGTGATAGAAATATTCCTCAAGTACAAAAATTAAATTATTTAAAATGTTCCCTAACCGGAAAAGCAGCCAGAATCATTAAATCCTTAGAGATCACTGACACCAATTATGATGTAGCAATTTCATTTTTAAGGTTAAGTTTGAACATCCACGTCGTATGGCACGTCGTCATATGGCTATTTTGCTAGAGCTTCCACGATTGCAGAAGGATACCCCAGCTGCAATTAGCGAACTTGTTGACGTTTTTTACCAGCAGAGTATTAGAAACACTAAAGGCACCTGTCAATTCTTGAGATATTCCCTTGGTTGACTTAATTTTATCTAAAGTCAGTTCGCACACCGCTTGGCAATGGGAATTAACTTTACAAGACGAAACATTTCCGTCATACAAGGCATTATTAAATTTTCTTGGTCGACGAGCTAATTGTGTAGATGCATCAGCTAATGAATCTACAAAACATAGAACGTGTAAGTCTGAAACAAAAGAATCATCTCGATCACAAACCTTATTTACTCATTCACATAGTCAAGTTTGAACTTCACACCAACAAAGATCCACCGTTTGTCCCGCCTGTAACATGTCACATTTATTGTATACCTGCAGTAAATTTCGTGAGCTGACAGTGGAAGATCGGAGCAAAATTCTATCCGATGCACGTTTATGTTTTAATTGTTTCGGAAGGAGACACGGAGTCAACTAATGCAAATTGCAGACTTCATGTAAGAAATGTAATAGACGTCCCCACACTATGTTTCATCTACCTTTGGAACAAAATACAACGACACAAAATCAATTACAATCAAATATCGCTGACCAAAGAAGCCAAACTCATTCCAATCCAACAACAGATCAAAGACAGGTAGCTTTCGTTGTAAGTGCTATGTCTAACGATATTATGGTTACTTCAGTATTTGATGATTTGGACAAGGAAGGCAGAGCCATTCAATGCCGAGCCTTGCTAGATACCTTTTTTACCACCAATTTCATCACTCGACGCCTTGCTGATATTTTAAAGCTGCAAAACCGCATGCAATATACCGGTAGGAGCTCTAAATTCCATGACCACGTACTGCACAAATCTCGCTTTAAGGCTTATCAAAAGACATTAACCTTCCCAGATAACAATATAAACTTGTTTCAAACTTGCAATAAGTTTGATACATCAAAAAAGAAGGCTTGCTTCAAGTTTGCCGTGGCAACTTTACAAACTTGCAGCAAGTTTAAATCAAACTTTCTGGTTTCAGTGTGACAAACTTGCATGCAAGTTTGTTTTACAAAGATTACAACAACTTTGTTATGGCAAACTTGTCCCAACCTTATTACGGCAAACTTGCCCTAACCTTGGTATGGAAATATTATTTTTTATCCAGGCTGTTCGGTTCGAAACCACATCAGAATAAAACCAATTTATAATCATATAACTTATTTATTAATCACTTAAGTCATCAGTAATAAGTCACAACGTTAGTTGAAGAGTTGAAGTATCAAATTAAAATTATTGACTAGAACTATTCGTCGTTGGCATTAGCACCCAGATTATATTCGCTAGTTTCAGATTCCGATGCTTTTGTTTGTCTAACAGCTCTGAAACAAACAAACAAATTGTTATAAACTCTTAAAACTAAAGGAGTTAATGTTCAAGTTATGGAAGGTCCCTTCATAGTTCAAGTAAATACCTATCTGTGCATCATCACTGTGACAAAAAAAATTTGAGGTTATACAACTTGAGACATTGTATTATCATGGTTTGGTGATGACTATATACTTATTTCAATTAAAAGATTTTTCACGGATATACATCGCAGTTTTTAGTTATATTTGATCCTGACATTTCGGAGTCTTTGCAAAACCGCGATGTGTATCCGTGAAATATCTTCTAATTTAAACAAGATACATTAATTAAAATCCCATATGGCTGTGAATATCAATAACCAGGGACTTTTTATTTTTGATAGTGAATGTGTGAGCACAGCAAGAAACTACAAAAAATATATAATAAACTTACCTTAACTACTCGAAAGCAAAAAAGACGCTATCCACAAGCACAAACTAATCGGGTTTAAGCTGAACATTGTTAATTGTAGAAGTTTCAGCTTAGTAGGTAGTAATTAACACACCAACAAGACATCATAATCGTTACAATCTAAGTTAAAAAACTAGAAGTAAAAATATATTTTAACCGCGTCACGTTAGTCAACTCGGTAATGTTTAGTCAGCAGCATGTCAAGTTCAGTCAGCAGATGGCGCCCGCGTCACTTGCGCGCGTGGGTGCAGTGATAACGTTGCAGCAATGTTGCTACATACTTGACCTATTATCTTTGTCATAACAATATTCGAGCAATATTGTCGCAAACTTGAAAGTTCATATTTAACTTAACAATATTACAGAGATTTTGTCACAAACTTGTCTCGTCATATTTGACGCAGCAATTAAGAAGCAAAGAAAAATCAAACTTGCCCCAAGTTTGCATGCTATCTGGGTTCTAATAGTACCAGCAATTTCACACATTATACCAGATCAACTAATCCAACGGGATATGGTAAAGATTGTAACGATTGCATCGTTTATTTCGATCAGTTCTCCTGGACTATAAATATTTTTAAATTATGTATTGTTTTGGCGTTGAAACGAGTGGGAGACTGCAAAGTGGTAGGAGATTATTGGCTTCGGAGTCAATTTGCGATTTAATTCTGTTCATTTGAACGTTGAATTGTTTTAATTCAAGTTTTCCGACCAACTTTGCCCTTCTGTCTCTGGTAAGTTATTTAATACCTTGGTTTTAAATTTAATAGTTTAGTAATCCAAAATGCGGTGAATGTAATATTTTATTTATTTTACTAATGTTTTAAATATTCGAATACAATGGCTGAATTCAATACTAGGTCAGTTTTTGTGGTATTTTTTTTATTATTTATACTTAAAAGATAATTAATTTTTTCTCGAAATATGGAGAGACTGATAGCTATTGTGTTCGAATAATAGTATTTGAAATTCGGAGTTTTGATTCCAACTTTATTGACAGGGTTATTGCCATCTGAAAGAAGGGCCCTAATATTTGGTTTATCAAAATCTACATTTTGAATTCGTCAAGAGTTATCATCAGAAAGTCCGTTGCAGTTCAGATTTTCCGGACAGGAAATACCGAAGGGAAATTCCATATCGCCCGCTGTTTGTTTAGAAGTCTTAGTGGAAATCAAACTTCACAACTATTGCTTAATAAAACACCGTTATCAAGCCTTCAACAAAAATAAGATAAGAGATTAAATTAATTTTTTGTATTAACTGTCAAAGTAATTAACCAATTTTTATTGAATAAATCACTTGAAACTGATCTATTATTTTATTTGTATGTCAGTACTGGCGCCCTATTAAATATCTTGATTGGGGAAAAAACTAAGCAAAATTTTAGCAGAACCCTCTGGAGCTAGCAAAGGGTATTTTATCGCTACAAATTTGGCGCCCAACATCAAAGGCCTGAGCTTTGCTGGTGTTTCTCCTTTCATTTTCTTTCATTTATTCTTTAACATCAAATTTGTACAGACATACAAATATTTGTCAATTCGGGTTTTTACTAACATTTAATTTCTTTTACCCGTAATATTGTTTTGTTCAACTTATATTTAGCTTCGGCTCAAGGTTAACAACTTTTGGGTGATTGGTTTAATTTCTGATAATTTTTTAAAAACCTGATTTTGTTTCTCATATTAAAGAATATTATTAGTCTATTTAATTTTCTGATAATTTCGGAATCTAGTTTTGTTTACCGTTATTGAAGATAAATATTATATTTATTTAATTTTTGTACCTTTACAATAATGTTGCCTTCACAGTTAGTAATTTTTCTATACCGATTGTCTCTTTCGATGTTATCTATACATTTAAAATATTTCTTTATCTTGAATTTATCTCGATTATTCCTGATTTATAGGCGGAATTTTCTAAACAGTTAGGGCCCTTCTAGGCAGATTTTAAAGTGTTTGTATCGTGTTATTAATATGTCCTTTTTTGTTGCTATCTATGCTTTCTTGGTCGGTTTTTTTTTATGAATTTATTTTGTGGTTGTAATAGTTACGGGCGTATGTCAACTGGGCCACTCTTACCTGAAAATTATCAATTTTGCATGTTTGGGGATTATCTAACCCTTATTACCATGTTCAACTGGGCCACGGTACCGGTACCTGTAAATAATCCCTTTCTACCTGCAATATTTTAAGAAGTAGTTAATAAGAAAAATGTTTACAAGTAAATAAATAAATCAATCAAAGGATTCTTGAACTGTAATGACGAATTTGTTTTGAAAGTCTGATAATCTTTGTTAACACCACTGTAAACAAAGGTTATAAAGGGCTGCAAGATTGTGCGAACGTCATTTACCTATTGATAACTGGTTGGTGAAACAGTGAAACTATGGAAGTGAAAACTATGTTTAGTCAGAGGGGTGCAGAACTTTTACTTGTCAACGGGTATAAATTTTCGAAAGTACATATTAGTGGAGAAGGAAAAGTTCGGTGGAGATGCAGTAACCGAAAATGCCCGGCGAAAATTTACACGGACCGAGAAAATGAAGTTATCAACGATAGCAATAATGTTACGATTCATAATCATGAAAAAAGTGCAAATTTAAATAGGGAAGCTGTAAGTAATGAAGTGAAAAGAAAAGCAACTGAAGATCTATATGCCAAACCTTCTGAGCTAATTCATTTACAGTTAAGATCGGGTAAGTGTTTTATTTTTTTATAAGTTCAATAATATATCTTTTGCTTACTAGTAGGTAGCACAAAGCATTGACAATATTCTTTATGTTTTGTAGACGAATTTAGAAGCAGTCAATTGACCACGAATGATCTTAATTGCATTAGAAGGAATATCTATATATCTAGAAGAAGCCGTGTACCACCTTTGCCCACATGTAGAAAAGACATACTAAAAATTTTAAAAGAGTATAATGTTTCAACAAATAAAATGAAGATTTTTTATACTCCATCGACGAAGAAAACGAAATTGTAATTCTTACATGCAGTACGAATTTAACTTTTTTGTGTACAGTGGAAACTATTTACGCTGATGGTACTTTTCAGTACTGTGCAAAATATTTCCTCCAACTTTTTACCATCCACGGATTTAAAAATGGCCATTATATACCATTGGATTTTTGTCTCTTACCAAATAAAAAAAAACGGATACATACATCAATACTTTTCGAATAATACAAAAAAAATGTAAACAGCTCAATTTAAACTTTGGGCCAAAAAAAGTCGTCATCGACTTCGAAAGAAGTATCCATAATGCAGCGATGTTTATTTGGAAAGATGTGAACATAGTGGGATGTAGATTTCATCTGGGACAAGCTTGGCTCCGAAAAATACAACAACTTGGATTATTAATAAAATATAAGGAGATCAACTCAGAAATTGGTAATTTTTTAAAAATGTTTTTTGGATTGCCGTTTTTAAAATCTGAAGAGGTCGAAGAAGTATTCTACTCCTATTTATTCGAAAACATGCCAGAACATGAGCAAGTAAGAAAATTTTGCGACTACGTTGTGGAAAACTATCTCGATAGTGAAGCTCCATTCCCTCCAAAAGTATGGGCTTCTCATGAACACCAATTATATAGAACAACAAATTCCTGCGAATCTTTTCATTCTATTTTGAATGCCGAATTCTATAATTCACATCCACATATATACTTATTTATTGACACTTTGGTGAGTTTCCAAATGAAAACATATGTAAAAATATACTTATACAGCAAACAAATTTGCCAAACAAGACCAGCCCGACAGCAGAAGCAAAAAGGAATTATTCGTTTCAAAACGAGAAGAGTTGGAAAATAATATTTTAGATTTAACCACATACACAAAAGTGATGGCTTTTAAAAATTTACCAATAATGTAAAATAAATTGTTATTATTAATGTATTTGAATATTATTTAATCATACCCCGGTGTACCTAATAATCCTAATCCTCAACCCTTACACCGGTGGCTCAGTTGACCAGGGAGATTAAAGACCCCCTAAAGCGCGTGGCCCAGCTGACATCCTCCGATAGTTACAGTCAAATTGTTTCCTGTATTCCTTTAATTTCTGTATTTTGGTTTTTTTCTTTTCTCTCTTTGTTATCTCATTTCTTTCATTTAAAATTTGGAAGATGGTTTATAGGTTTTGTTATATCTTGAGTGTGGGTACCTTTAGTTGTTTGCCGTGGGCATATTTTTGGTGTGGTCTGGTTGACCACATTATTACCGTGTAAGGTCTGTGAGACCTTAGTATCTTATAGGGGTCCGTGAGACCTCTTTATCGTGGAGCAGTTGGTAGTAACTGCTTCTTATCGCTTCTATTGGTGTTGCGATGGATGGGACACAATAGAAATTTACCGTATCTTATCTTCTATTGTGGGATTATGGTCTATTTTGCTTCTTTTTTTTAACCTTTAAGGTTTATCTTTGTGAAGAAAATATATTTTCCATGTGTTTTTGTACGTACTCGAGATTTTTGTTTCCCTCTTATCATTCTTTCATTTTTTTTTCTGTACTGTTTTGTGATGCACCAAATACAGAAATACCTTATAATAGCTTGGACTGTTTCTTCACATACCGAGGACATCTTGATATATTTTGTGATTTTTTTTCGTATGTTTCGTTACCTTTGTAATATTTTTGTAGTAACTTTGTAGTAATTTTTTGAGATATCGTTTTATATTTTATCTTTTCTCGATATTTTTAAATTCTCAAATTTTGGGTATAGTTATTTTTGCATTCCGTACACTGGAGTCACTACACTGAAGGCATTAGTTTTATTAACTTTCAATTTCTATTTCTTAGATTTTTTTTTTAAATTCTTAAACTTTGTCAAAATTAATTTCAACCTTTTTAAGTAAATTCGATTGTTATTAAATTTTTTCTCTAGTTTATAATTTATATAAGGGTTGGTGAGTTCAGGTCAGTACTGTACCTTAGGGATAGCATTTATTTGCGAGTACAGGCTGACGCTGTTCCTCTGTGCCGCACCACCACGTTAGTATAAATTTGTGTTTTTGATTAATTAGTTTTCACCAAATTAGTATAAATTTGTATTTTTGAATATTTAGTTTGCCTTGTTTCTTTTTCTAAATTTTCTCTTTACTTATTGATGTTGCCTTCAGTATTCTTAACGTTTTGTAGTGTACATACCTGTCCCTTACTGATTTTGACGCTTTTCTTTTTATTAACTCTCCTATTTTTATTGTTCACATTATTACCGTTATTTGTTGTCATTTTTATGATAACTATTACCTTTTTATCTTTTATATTGTCTCCAGTTTGCACAGCGTGTGCGATAAGACGTGTCAAGTTATTTTTGATTCGGATATTGATTGATTTTTCTTTTGAGTGTTAGTCACATTTTTGTTCAATCGATATTTGGTTTCAATTTTTTCTTTTTGTTCATTGAATATTTGTTTAGCTTTTAGCTTATTTTGTTCTCATTTGTTGAGTATTTTCTTATTCAATGATTTTTGTTGACTACAGTCTTATCTTTATCTTTGCTGTTTTGGTGAGTTATTTTACTTATGGAGACAGATTTTTTTTGCCTTGTCTTTCTCTCTATTTTTTGCTTTGTGAACATTAATCTCTCGTTTTTTTCGTTACATCTCGTTATTGTTGTTTTCTTAAACGACCTTAACTAGGACAGTTAATAATTTATTTTCACCGATTATCACTTCGTCTTATGACGGTTTAACTACCTGGGTTTCTTCAAAACCCATGGTAATTTCACTTGCTTTTTGAGGAATTCGTTCCACCTTTTAGGTTGGCTAGTACCTTGTAGAAAAATCTAGTCACGTCGTCTTGTGACGGTTTAACTACCTGGGTTTCTTCAAAACCCACGGTAATTTTACTTGCTTCATCGAGGATTCGTTCCAATTGGGTTGGCTGATACCTTTTGTAAAAATCCAGTCACTTCGTTGTCGATTTAATTTCTCCTTATTTAAGTGTTAGTAACTTTTTGTACTGGTAATTTTTTTTGTTTCTTGGGTTTTAATATGGTATTTTGTATATTTAAGAATTACACCATTCATCTTGTTAACCAACATAAGTTACTAATTTTTATATTCTTTACTTATTCACCAATTTTGGATTATTACTTTTTATCTTCATTACTTATTTTGAGAATATTTTCACTTGAAAAAAAAAATCTTCAATTTTTTTTTCTGCCAAGGTACCGTGGTGTAACGATTGCATCGTTTATTTCGATCAGTTCTCCAGACTATAAATATTTTTAAATTTTTTATTGTTTTGGCGTTGAAACGAGTGGAAGACTGCAAAGTGGTAGGAGATTATTGGCTTCGGAGTCAATTTGCGATTTTATTCTGTTTATTTGAACGTTGAATTGTTTTAATTCAAGTTTTCCGACCAACTTTGCCCTTCTGTCTCTGGTAAGTTATTTAATACCTTGGTTTTAAATTTAATAGTTTAGTAATCCAAAATGCGGTGAATGTAATATTTTATTTATTTTACTAATGTTTTAAATATTCCAATACAATGGCTGAATTCAATACTAGGTCAGTTTTTGTGGTATTTTTTTTTATTATTTATACTTAAAAGATAATTAATTTTTTCTCGAAATATGGAGAGACTGATAGCTATTGTGTTCGAATAAAAGTATTTGAAATTCGGAGTTTTGATTCCAACTTTATTGACAGGGTTATTGCCATCTGAAAGAAGGGCCCTAATATTTGGTTTATCAAAATCTACATTTTGAATTCGTCAAGAGTTATCATCAGAAAGTCCGTTGCAGTTCAGATTTTCCGGACAGGAAATACCGAAGGGAAATTCCATATCGCCCGCTGTTTGTTTAGAAGACTTAGTGGAAATCAAACTTCACAACTATTGCTTAATAAAACACCGTTATCAAGCCTTCAACAAAAATAAGATAAGAGATTAAATTAATTTTTTGTATTAACTGTCAAAGTAATTAACCAATTTTTATTGAATAAATCACTTGAAACTGATCTATTATTTTATTTGTATGTCAGTACTGGCGCCCTATTAAATATCTTGATTGGGGAAAAAACTAAGCAAAATTTCAGCAGAACCCTCTGGAGCTAGCAAAGGGTATTTTATTGCTACAAGATACCACCTAACATTAACTTAGCAGATCCTGATTTTCATCGACCCGCGCCAGTTGACCTTCTTTTGGGAGCTGGTACAACGCTTTTCTTATTATCTGTGGGACAAATTAAATTATCTGGACAACATCAACAAGAATTATATCTACAAAAAAACATTGCTAGGATGGATAATAGGAGGAGCTGCCCCTTCGAATATACCAACATCTTCCAATTGCCACATTACTACCACTGCACTAGATATAGATCTTCAAATATTCTGGGAGGTAGGAGAATGCCCCTCTATCAAGATTTTTACCGAAAACAAAAAGAAATATGAGCAACATTTCCAAAAAAATGTTAAAAGAGACACAACTGGGCGTTATATAGTTGCTTTACCCTTCAAATCGAATGATCTGAAATTAGAAAAATCCTACCATTTGACACGTAAAAGATATGTCAGTATCGAACGCAAGTTAAATCAAAACCCTGAGTTGAAGAAATCCTATGAAGAAGTCTTAGATGATTATCTAGTGCAACAAAATATGTCTTCTGTTACCGTCAACCCTTTAACCTCTGATGGTTATTATTTACCACATCACGCAGTAATGAAGGAAAGTAGCTTAACTACAAAGGTGCAGGTAGCCTTTAATGTTCCTTGAAGACTTCCACTGGCAAATCTCTAATAACGTTCTCCTTACTGGCCCTACCATACAACCTGATTTGTTTACCACCCTCATTCGTTTTCGTGAGCATCCCATTGTAATAACGGGAGATTTAAAACAAATGTACCGTCAATTTCTAGTAAGAAAACAAGATCGTAAATTTCAGCGTATTCTTTGGAGAAATGCAAATAAGAATTTGCAAATTTTTAAACTATTTTTGAACCTTTGGACTTACTTGTGCTAGTTACCTAGCAATAGGTTGCTTACAGCAATTAGGTAAAGATGAAGCTGAATCTTACCCTGAGGCTGCATCTTTATTATTGACGGACTTTTATGTGGATAAAACCCTCTACCAATAATGCCTAGCGTGAAATTTTGTACTATAGTCGGGACGTTCAAAAGATGGAATGATCACGAGACAAATGTACTCCTTTATTTCGGCCCACAGTTTATATCATCTTTGGTATGAGTACAGTCTAAACTGTCCTTCGTTTATTGCAGTTTAGAAGGCGTTACATCGTAAGGTTAAGCCGTCCAGATGGCCGTATTCACTGATCACGCGTCCTTGAATTCCATCTTTTCAACGACCCGACTATAGAAAGTATAATTAATTAATGATAGGATGCATTGTGTTACCTTACCTCAGAGTCACAGCCAACATTTAATTGGTTGAATACAGTTTCTGTTTTTTGTATTTGACCGTTAAAGAACATTCTTCAATCTTTCATGTAATTGATTGAAAGATCCATTGACATGAGAAAAATTATTTTCGTCATTTCTTAGTTCTGCGAAAAGTTTGAAGATTGAAGATGTATAATTTAAATATCCTGAACCGCCTAACTTATAGAGATTAGAGAAAAGCAAGAGATAGGTATAGAAAGGAAATTTCTTTCTATCGCCTAAGTGCACCGCAGATACAATTCTCTACGATGGATCGGAGACGTTCGGATTTCTCAATGTTCTCTTACTTGATTATACTAACTTTTCAAAAACATTGGATTTATTTGGGGAAATTTAGTTGTATCACGTTATATCATGGTTATATTTCAAATTTCAATAACCTAACTTTTTCTTGAGTGTAATCACGAGGTGTGTTTACATTTGGTTTGTGCAACATTTTCAACGTTATTTTTATTTGATCTCATATCTGTGCTTTTTCGTTTCTTGTCTTATTTTTTAAATATTTTTATTAGTGTTATTTTAAAGTATTATTTTTAATAGACTTTATATATCTAGAGATCAATTGTATTTAAAAACAAATTTCAAAGGATAAAAATGCCGAAAGACGTCAATTTTTAATTCTTATTTAAAAAATTTTAACGCAAATATTTAAATTCGGACGTCAACACCCAAAATTGAAATTAAAGACGGTATTGAGTATAATTCAAAAAATTTCTAAAAATATCATTTTAAACCTTTATTAAAAATATTGTTTTTTAAATTGCATACTAAATTACAATTACGATTCCCTATTACAAGTTTTTTAAATATCTATATCTATACTTATAATAAATCTGTAGAGAGGTCAATTCTGTACATGAAATATATTTCCAAAATATCTATCAGAGGGTGATTAGGGATTGATACTGGTGCCAAAAATGCAATCAGTAAAATTTTTGTCTGTCTGTCTGTCTGTCTGTCTGTCTGTCTGTATAACCGCTATAGAAACAAAAACTACTCGACGAATTTTAACAAAACTTGGTACAATTATTTTTCATACTCCTGTGCTGGTTATAGTATACTTTTCATCACGCTACAATCAATAGGAGCAGAGCAGTGAAAGGAAATGTTGGGAAAACGGAAGAAATTACTCCATTTTTTAAGCTTCCGTTGCGTGTGCAACCTTAATGATTAAAGCTATACAGAAATCATCTTATATTTATAATTTGGTGGTCAACTGTGAACGGATTTTACCAAATTTCACCCAAAAGGGGAGTTGCGGGCGTGAAAAATAAAAAAAATATAATTAAATTTAAAATCTATAGGTCCTACAGGTTTAAAGCTTTGCAAAATAGTTATGTTTATAATTTGGAGGTCAACTGTCAACGGATTTTACAAAATTTCACCCACAGGGTGGTTGAGGGGGCGTGAAAATAAATAAATCTATGAGTTCTACAGGTTTGACACTTTGCAAAATAGGTATTTTTATAATTTTGAGGTCAATTGTGAACGGATTTTACGAAATTCCACCCACATGGGGGGTTGCGGGGGCGTGAAAAAAAATTAAAATCTATAAGTCCTGCAGGTTTAAAACTTTGCAAAATAGTTATTTTTATAAGTTTGAGGTTAATTGTGAATTGATTTTACGAAATTTCACCCACAGGGGAGTTCCGGGGGCGTGAAAAATAAAAAAAAATTAAAATTTAAAATCTATAAGTCCTACAGGTTTGAAACTTTGCACAATAGTTATTTTTATAATTTTGAGGTCAATTGTGAACGGATTTTAGAAAATTCCACCTACAAGGGGGCATGCGGGGGCGTGAAAAATAATCTATACATATAATAAATCTGTAGAAATGAAAATTCTGAACATTAAAGATATTTAAAAAATAATTAGCGGGGGATGTTACTACATCAATATAAAACCCAAAAATGTGGTTAGGTTTTTTTTGTCTGTCTGTCTGTATGTTTGTGCGCGCATCACATTAAAACTACTGATCCGATTCGAATGCGGTTTTCACAGATGTATTTGTCTTCTTTCAACTTAACATCTGGTATATAAAAATTTCTCCCCCACCCCTTTAACGAATTCGGGGGAGAAATTTTTATATAACAATCAACACGCCACGCGAACTACGTCGCGGGTACAGCTAGTTTATTAAATAAATTCTATTTTAATTTCAGTTTTTTAACATAATTTTTATCATTTTGAAGCTTAATTTTTTTTGTAGTAGTATCAAAAATACAATTAAATTATCTTTCAAATAAAGTATTGCAAGCTACCCCATCCTATTAAAAAAAATTAGGGATTGCTACCCCTAACAAGGTGTTGACGTCAGAACTTAAATCGTTGCGTTAAAAATTGAGGTCTTTCGATATTTTTCATAAAAAAGAATAACAACGCCAAAAATGTATTTATTTTTTACTTATGCCGCTCACTGTATAATTACATTATAACAAAAATTTACCAATGTTTAAAAATTCACAAAAACTATTACAACAAACAACCAAAGTTAACGAAAAACTATGACGACTGTGACAGTGTGGCGAAGGTGAGGTTAAAAAAGACGGTGAAAGACCCCCATAAAGGTGGCTGACCCAAAGTGGAAAAATTTGTCGAAATTTATGTCAAAATTAGGTGCTTTTTAGGTGCTATTTAGGTGCGCAAAACAAAAATTAGGTGCACTAACCGTTTTTGAAATATTTACGAAAAACCATGGGACCGCCAGCCTTTAACAACCTAGCTGCCCCATAATAAAAAATACAAAAAACTAGGATTGAATAATCTTTAAATTAAGTGCTAATTAAGTGCTTTTTAAAACACGAAACATAAAATAAAAAATTTAAAAATTTAACGTATTAAAATTGAATATATTGATTGTGTATGGCAAAATGTCACATTTCTTCTTGCACTTTGAACCAAAATGGACATCAGCAGTTTAAGAACAGTTAGAAATCGGTAAAATTTTTTTGTCCCGTAATTTTTTTAATGGATAATTCGGAAGGTCACCACTAAAAATTTTTTTTATTTTTTTTTTTAACTCGGACCGCTGAGCTGAGACTTGCAACCGGTCATTTCCGGAAATGATGATTAATATAAAATTCACTTTGTCAGAGATTTAAGTGCTCATTAAGTGCAATAGTTTCACGAGCAAAATAAACTGCTAATGACCAATTTCAACTGAAAATATTTGGCCAAAGTTTTCTTGTGTCTTAACTAAGAGTATCAATCTGCACTTTTTAAGCACATAGATCATTAAAATTTTCTTGTAATTCTATTACTTAATAATTCTCTCGTCCGAAATAAAATAAATTTTTTAATTTTTTGACCTGGGATCACTGAGCTGATACTTCTTACCGGTCACTTCCAAATATAATAATTATTATAAAAAACTTTTTGTCAAATATTTAAGTGCTCAGTAAGGGCAACAGACTCAATAGCAGAACAAACCGCTGATGAGCCAAGTCAACTAGAAATTCTTAAGTCTTTAACAAAGTGTGTCATTCTGCACTTTCTAAGCACTTAAAAACTGGTACAAATACCTACGAAATAATCCCATAAAATTTCCTTAGTTTTTTTGCGCGTAGCTCCGGTAATTAATTGACTTTTATCTCGACTCAAAACTTCTCTGCCGTTTTTTATCTCTACTCAAAATGAAGCGCACCTATCTGAATTACTCAAAAATTATTTATACCATTACTTTTCTACTCCAAGACATTTCAACTAAAAAATTCGAACAAGTAAAAAACGTCTCAATAGGTAATTATTTTTTTTATTTAAATTTTTGCTAGAAATGTTCTATCTAAGAGAAAAATTAAAGTAGTAAAACAAGGGAATCAACGAATGTTGAACTAACCTATTTAGCCTTGCTTATTTTAGAGTAGAGATGGAAAACTATCATTATTTTCAACAATTATCTCTAATTGTTATTTCAACTATTAACAATTTTCAAAAAATTATCAATTTTTCTATTAAACAATATTTATTTTCAACACTTTTTGTACATCAGATTTAGTTGTACTTAACATAGTTAACATTTTTTTATAACTGACCGGTTGCAAGTCTCAGCTCAGCGGTCCGAGTTAAAAAAAAAATAAAAAAAATTTTTAGTGGTGACCTTCCGAATTATCCATTAAAAAAATTACGGGACAAAAAATTTTTACCGATTTCTAACTGTTCTTAAACTGCCGATGTCCATTTTGGTTCAAAGTGTAAGAAGAAATGTGACATTTTGCCATACACAATCAATATATTCAATTTTAATACGTTTAATTTTTAAATTTTTTATTTTATGTTTCGTGTTTTAAAAAGCACTTAATTAGCACTTAATTTAAAGATTATTCAATCCTAGTTTTTTGTATTTTTTTATTATGGGTTAGCTAGGTTGTTAAAGGCTGGCGGTCCCATGGTTTTTTGGAAATATTTCAAAAACCGTAAGTGCACCTAATTTTTGTTTTGCGCACCTAAATAGCACCTAAAAAGCACCTAATTTTGATATAAATTTCGATAAATTTCTCCACTTTGGGTCAGCCACCTTTATGGGGGTCATAGAAAGACCTCTTAGGGTCTTTCTATTTCCTAACATTCCGTTTTCATTCGGATCTTCCGATTCTGTACGATGATGCTTACGCGGTGCGATTTTGGTATAGAAATAGAAATAGGTAGAAAATTTCTTTCTATCAACGTTCGGCGGTTCCCTTGCAGCTTCCTAATTCATCTGAATTAGGAAAAAGCTTATCTCTACCTAAAATAAAAATTTAACTTTGTATTTGAAATATATTTAGATTTAAAAATAACTATAACCAATAACCACTCTATCCACAAATTAATAAAAACTAAAAAACCATAAGCAATTTTTAATTTAAATCGTTTTTTCAGCATTTCTACCATAAATACTAACTGTAACGTTGGTATTGTATTACAGTTATCACAGGATACTACGATTGCAGTGGTAACTTAACCATATTTTGTGTGTATTCAACACTAAATTGTAATGCATGCCGATGTGAAATCATTTGTGTGATTTCAGTTATTCTTTATATGCTCGAATTAACATGTCTCCGATATTGCAGATGACTTCCTCCACCACTATTTTTTTTTAGGGTGAGCAAGCCCACACCAGCATTAGCAACTTGAGTCGCAGAAAATCTACGAAAGCAGTGCCCATACAGCTCGGGACATGCTGGTTTTAAATTTTATTTTTGAAGTTCTCCAATCTTGTTTATCCCGATGGGGGACATTGTGCACTTACTATTAAAAACGATCGTGTTATTACGAATATTCTACAGATGTCCTTAGTTTTAGGAATACTAACAAAAATATTGTTTTCTTGATCTGTACATCCTTCATCGTTAAATTTTTTAATTCCTCTCTCTCTGAAATGCACCATTAAAACCTATTATTTACATAAGCTTAAATTGGAAATAATTATAATAAATAAAAAAATCTCAAAAGTGTTAAATTTGTAAGTTTACCTTCAGTGTCAAAAATTTAGCCTCATTTATAAATTTAATTACCTCTTCATATTCTCAAATTTTTAATTTTTTAGGATTGTTTTTTTTTAGACTTTCTTTTTAAAAATGCTATAAGCTAAGTTCGTTTTACAAACTGCACGTGTACTACGAAACCTGTGATTGTAACACTTGTGTTAAAACATACTATTGTCTTTTTCTACAACGATAAAATAAGCATAATGCCACAATTTTTGTCTGATTCATTGCGACGCCCTGTGCTCTTATGACAAAATCAAGATGTATACCACTTAAATAACGATAAATAGGTCGTTGTGTGTAAAGGCAATTCAGCTACGATAAAAAGTCGGACGATTTTTTACAGTGCGACCAAAATCGTTGTGTGTAAAAGGAACGAAGTTCACAGGGTCAACTAACTAGAAAATATTATACTTCAGTTATTATTAAGCATGTATTTTACATAAATAATTTTACAAAATGGAAACTTTTTGAATAATAATTTGTATTTTTATTATGAACTTAACACCGATAGGCATAATATATAGGAGATTCATTAATATTTATTGAAAATATATATATATAATTAAAAGCATTACTTATTTAATTAGTAATAACGCCTTTAGTAACACAGAGCTGTAGTTTTAAAGCTCTGATAAAACTAGAAATATAATGAGTGAAGAGTTATTAAAAGAAAACATAATATGCGAGGATGGCTTGCCAAAAGAAACAGAGCTTTATTTACCAATTCATACCGAAAACAAAGGAATTTGTTGGAAAATATATGTTTGTAATTGTATAGGTAAGAATGTAGCATTTTTAAAAATCTTACTTTAATTTACTTTAAATTAATTCTTTTCTAAATATAATACGGTTCTGTTGCCCGAAACTTTCCACGCCTTCTTAAATCTACGTACGCAACATTTCTAGCTCGACGTGACCAAAGACTCATAACTAGATCATGTACGTTTCGGGTGCAAAACAATAACTTTGAACAATCAAATCCATTTTCTTATTTCCGTAGGGATCGTAAAATTTCTTCTTTAAACACGTATCCCATGATTTTCACTTCACTTTTGATTTAGTCTTGCTACAAATCTCTAATGAAATTTCCGTTTAAAGACTCTTTGAACAACGGGCCGTCCATAAATCTGAACCTTTTCTCGACCCTTACTGTGATATGCATTCACCATTTTGCAATATTTGGTTTAAATTAAAAAATTAAAAATTAATTTTTTATAAATAAAAATAAATAAATACAAATTTACATTTTACAAAAAGTTACATATTAAAACAAAAATTTACATTAAATTAAAAGGAACATAATTAAAATAGTTATTTATTATACAAGGGAAAAAAGTATTAGATTTTAGCTCGAGGTTGTGTTGTCTCCCGACGCGAAGCGGAGGGAGACAAAAAACCGAGAGCTAAAATCTAATATTTTTCCCGTGTATAATACACTATTTTTTTCTGTGACGGGCGACGATTTAATATTTAAAAAAAATTAATAAAATAATATATTAAAATCGGAAAATTACTGATGCAAAATTTGAATTTTAAAACTAGTAGGCTTTTGTCCTTATAGTGACAATTAGACCTGCGTTGCTAAGGAAACCTTTATTTATGTGTATGTATCCGGGAAAAAAGTACTCACTTTTTTCCCATGGTAAAAAAGTAATAATTTCATAAAAAGTGACGTTTTTTGACCCGTGAACAGAGATAAAATGTCAAACTTTTTTCTCGTCGCAGAAAAAAAAAGTTTTTACTCACGATAACACTAGTTTATAAAATAGTTGGTTATTTTCTGCAGCTTTCCACACTGTACACGTTTTTTTGAAACCATTTTTCTCATCCTTTCTAAGAGCATCACATCCCTTCTTGACTTTGAACGTAGCACAGCAGAGCCTCGAATTACTTGATGTGTCTTATCAGGACCGGCTTTTTGTAAATGCTTGCATCGTTATCTTTATCATCATTCTTGCACACCATGTTCAATATATCGCCGTTCTGTTCGTCTGTACTTAACCACTTGTTAACATCGTCTTTTTTAATTTTTTCACATCCCGGCAGGTTCTTAACCGGTTCAACAATCTCTTCTTTGTTGAAAGTTTTATTAGTACCTTCCTCTGGTTTCTCTCCCGTCCATACTAGATACTTTCTGGTATAATAGCTTCCTCCATAACCTTACTATTATTATTGGTTTTATGTCATCTCAAGCTTGGGCCACCCACATCACCCACATCACCACATCCAACATGTCCACTTTTTTTAGAGTCTCTGTAACATTTTCTCCTTTATCCATTCCAGCAATCAGCACTGTAAGTAACTTTTGTCGATTCTATAACACCTTAGTCCATAGGTTGACAGAAGCATGTCACATTAGGGGACAAAAAAGACACTTTATTTCGTCATCCTTTATTTCTTTTTGGTTGGGATGAGAGGATGCGTTGTCCAACAGCAGGACTGCCTTTCTCGGTAGATTATTTTTTGGTTAATGTTTTCAACCTTTAGTTCAAATTGATTGCGAAACCACTCTTTGAATTAAAGACTGTTCATTCAAGCACAGCTTTGATGACGAGACCAAACAGGCAGAGAAGAAAAGTGGCTAAAGTTTTTGATGGCCTAGGTTTTTATAAGCTTGCTATAAATTCTAGAGAGAGTTTGTGAGATCCTGTAGCGTTGCTGCAGTCTAAAATTGTAACTCTTTCTTTTTTCTTTTTAAATTTTGATGCACTGTATTCTTGTTTTGAGGTCAGTTTAGGTCAGCAGCATTTAATAATTGGGACCAGTTTCGTCAACTTGAAAACCGGGTATCCGGTAATTCCTTTTTCTTTTATTAAGCTGTACAAGGTCTTTTTGAAGGCTTTGGCAATTTCTGATTCAGCAGAAAGTTTCTCACCACGGTACCGATTTTTCCAATTCTCCAACCATCCTTCACTTGTGTTGAAATCATTATCACCTTGAATTTCTTTGTTGAATAGTAAGGCTTTTTCTTTTAACATAGGCCCTGAGATTGGTAATCGCTGCTCCCTCCTTTGGGTTCACCAAAGATACAAACACTTATAAATATGGTTGTTAGGGGCTTTTTTCATCATTTTCAGTTTTCTTATCCCAGTTGCTGAAGTCTGCGATAGGCACCATGTCACGTGCAGAAATCGGCGTCAATATACTTAAAAGTTAAATTAATGTTCCAGCTCGATTGTTAGCCTCTAACCGGGTTCCGGTCCGTGTGGTGGGAATCTTATTGACCTGACCCGTGGGGAGAGTAGAGAATTTGATTTGGGTCGAAAACATATCGGGTTTTTACTGTCTAAGCTAATAGCTAAAATTTTAAATTAAGTAAATAAGTGCATCGATTTCTTTTAATATTACTAATACATTTAGCTTAATGAATTCGATTTAATTTTAACATCATTTCGGAAATCAAATTAATATCGAACAAGCCGTTTTTGCACAACGGAACACACTATTTCCCCTTCTATACTCACAAGTGTCATCGCAGTAAGGTTTGCGTGGATTAGCGTAATGTGGTTCCTTTTGGCATTTCAACGATCGTACGAACACATTAGAGTATTACTATCGAATTAAGTGACGCCATTTTGTGAAGTTGAAGGTTCTTTTGGCAATATTCAAGCCATCCGTATGGGTTTTTGAACTTCACTTCAATATATTTTATCTAAGCCTCATTTTTTGGTTATTCCTTTGTGGTATTTTTGAGTAGGCGTATAGATAAATCCATATTTTTGGGATTTGATTAAATGGTGCTTCCTTCGGTAAGTTATACCTCATGCAAAATTATATAATGCCTTTTCTTGACACCGTCATTCGTTTATAGTGTTGTAACCTCTTTTTTCTCTATGTTGTTAAATGCTCGTTTATAGAGGCTAACCAATGCGAACGGCACTCAGGGGGTAGAAGGAGAGCGAGCGTGGATTCGAACGAGCTCGATGAAATCTTACTAGAAAGATTTAAGGGGATCTATTTACTAGAAAAAGAAAAGATATAAGAATTTAAAAGGGACTAAAGAGAAAATGAGAGAAATGATGGAAAAAGGGGAAGGTAAATGGGCGCCACTTATTTTTTTATCATAAGGATGGGGAAATATAAGAAACCCAGATGGAAAAAATATTAAATCTAGAAGTTGGATAAAATAATGTATTAGATGTTATAGATAAAGTTAAAATAAGAAAGATATAAGGGACGTAAGATAAGATGCAGTAATATTGAGTAAACCGGTAGATGTTCTGGTTAAAATTTTAAATTAAACACTTTTATTAGAAAAACTAGAAAGAGAAAGTTATACTTACTTTTTGTTCTTACTTATCACTACAGCTCTATATATTTTGATCAAGTCAAAAACTAAAATTTATGAGTGAAATACGTCTTATTCTTGTTGTTAATGAGATTAGATCAGAATAACTTACACCAGGTCAGAAAATAAAACATAGAAATAAACAATAAACAATATTTATTACGGTGTGTAATAATAAGTCAAACAGATGAACGAAACAAATAGACATATAAAATATCAACAATTAAATAAGGTAAAATACTGTAAAACACATTAGTGTTTAATCACATATAGAAACAATATTACACATTCAATAACAGCTAAGTATTTTTATATTGTTATTTCTGTGTACCCATTTAAGCAGAATGTGATATGAAAAAGGAATTGAAAAGTATCAAAATTTAATAAAAAAAATTGTAAATCACTTTTAGCTTAAAAGATGTTTTACTCGAGTAAAAAATTGGGGGTACCATATAATAATTTATATTAAAACATTAAAATTAAGATAAACATCAAGAAACAAAAAAAATTTATCATAAAGGTGTTACAAAAATATTTAGTCAGACCCTGCGTAACGCTTTCACTGTTAACTAAAGCATGTATGCGACGAACTATTTGGAAATTTGCACACTGTAGGAGTCTGTTGATATGGTACTAGGTTTTTTTATAAAAACCGGTTTCACTGTGGATTTTATGAGCACTTCTTACGTTAATTGCCCACACTCTGATATTATTCCGGTGAGTCACAATTAAGTTTTTGTGCCAAAGAAAAAAATGGTATCCCAATCTTTCTGGTAGTTAAGAAATAGTAATTATATTAAAAAACTTACAGTTTGTTTCCTAGATAAGAGAATTTAATGGGGCCACACCCAATTCATACGCTACAGTAAAAACTGGTGATTCTTCGATACTACTAGACAGCTTTTTCATCAGAGAGGTTCTACGCTTGCTCACTGACTTTACTTTACTTAGAAACACTAAATTGCAAATAGTTATTTGCAAATTTAAAGGAAATTTGCCGGTATTTGAATCTAGGGGTTATACGAAATCGACTTATCAGCACAAGGACCCACGCTAGACTGACTTTCTGATCGCGGTCAAAATTAAAACCGCGTCGCTTTAAACCACCCCTCTTGCGCCACATCATCTTATTCCTCCGATTTGATTGGTCGGGCTCGAAAAATCGATAATTTTGACGGTTAAACCGTTAAAGCCGAGAATTTTCTAGAAGGTAATAAGATCAGGGTCGGCTTAAGTAAGGAAATATATTAAAAAAATAAAAATTTTCATAGTGTTTTTTGGACATGCTACACAGCCCCTTCCGAAGAGAAAAAACTGGATAGAAAACAGTTTTTAAAGAAAGATAAGCTATGGTTGGAACAACAGTAGTGTGTCTAAAAAACTGAAGCTGATAAAGGTAGTGAACATCAAGATGTAGAAAAGCGATCTTAACGGGAACGGCAACTATTTAAGTAGAATTGGGGTATTAGTGTCAGTTATTGAATGTGATATAATATTCACACTATTCTTTAGTGCATTAATATACAAGTGAAACTACACGAGAGTTTGAAGAACAACAAGGTAGGTAAAATGTATCAGATCCGTAGATTTTTGATACTAAGTGACCAGATTTTTATAAACGGTACCGGCCAACCGGAAGATCACAAAGTGATCGGGAACAGGTCTACTCCGAAGTTTCTGCACGGAAACAAAAAAGTGTACAGCTCGGCCTAGACGGGCAGCACTAAGTGGTATCTTTAATGCAAATCGAAAAAAAAAGTATTTATATTGCCCTTGACATAAGATGTCAGGACACACGCTACATTCACACACACAAGGAAGAGGTAAAGAATGCTATGTTCCCATAAGTAAAATTTCCCATAGGAGGCACAACGCGTATTTCCCTTTTTAGGAACTCCTATAGAGAAAAAAGCTGAATTTAAACCAAACTGTTAATAATAATTTTGAAAAGGAAGAAAGAAACACGGACGATAGTTATAATTAGGAATCTAATAAGCCTACCGGCTCCATTAGATCCGACAGTCAAGGTAAGTACGTGATACGTTAACATCTGAAAAGATGTTTGGAAAAGTTCCGTCCTGCTTGGTTGACGTTAAAGATATCAACGAATATACAGTAAGGAAGAGAAGAAAACAGTAATTACTAAAAATATAGTTCTCATTGAGAACATAAAATAAAAAAAAATCTTAAGGTAGTAGATCACACTAAGACATTAACAGGAATCTAACAAATCTTAAAAACAAATTATCCTAACAGTCTTCAATCCTAGCTGGGAAAAAAAATAGAGTAAGTAAAAGAGGAAAAGAAAGAGAGGAGAAAGAAATTTTATCTGTCTTCCTTACAATCTCAACAGACCCACTACCGGAAAGAATTCCCTACGGCTTTCCTAGGCTTATCTCTCGTGACGAATTGCAAGGTCAAAATAAAATTCCAGAAGAAGTAGTTAAGATTGAATTTTGTTAGTCAAAAAAGTAAAGTGATTCCAATAGTAGTCATGTTACGGATCAAAATTCTTTAAACCAACGATACGTAAAGGTATAAAATTGTATGAAAGAACGAAAAATAATTTTTAAAAAAATTCAAAAAAAATTTCAAAAAAAATTTTCTTTTTAAAAAAATTTTCATGTGTCTTCCACTAAGGTACGATAATCGTCTTATATCCATATCAAAGATAACAAGTAGTTTATGGATGATGAACGAGAAATAAGGTACTAAAAAAAGTTTCTAAACAAAAAACAGTAATAGATATTACTGAACGATACGATAATTAATTTACAAGTGCTGACGCACTTATACGGTAGGTAAGCGGTAGATAAAGGAAAAACTATTTTTTCCTTCAAGAAAAAAAATACAAGTGTTAAAACACTCATAAGGTAGATAAGCGGTAGTTACGAGAAACATATTTTCTCCTTCGGTACGATAAAAACAAGTGTTATTACACTTATTAGGTAAATGGACGGTAAATGAAGGAAAGTAAATTCTACTTTCGAGACGATAGAGATAAGTGTTAAGGTACTTATTAGGTAGGTAAACGGTAGGTAAGAGAAAAGTATTTTCCCTTTCGAGATGAAATGTTCAAGTGGTAATACACTTAAACGATAGATAAGCGATAGTTATAAGTCTGAATACACTTAAACGGCAAATAAAAGTTGGACATAGAGAAACATATAGCTAAGGAAGTTAACAAGACATAAGGAAATTGAACAAAAGAGAAAAGGGAAAAGGTTGCACTTAGTCGCCTTTTACGACAAGCAAATTATCGCTTTGGGGGCATTCTACAGAATTCCGCCTCCCAAACAAGGAGGAGATTAACGAGAAGTATGGAGTTTGAACGAAAAAGGAAAGGGAAAGGGGTTCCATTTAGTCGCCTCTTACGACAAGCAGTTTAACACTTTGGGGGTACTCTTTATATTCCCGCCTCCCAAACGGGGAGGAGATAACGAGATATATTTACAGTTGAGTCAAGGTGAGATGTTAAAAAGAGAAAAGGTAGTTAAACAGGGGAGATAAAAAGAAAAGCTTATACGGAGACTTCTAAGAAAACAAAGAAACATTCGTTCCTATTCGGAGAGTTCATCTTCAGAAGAATCATCGGAATCAGAGACATAAGGCTTTGGAGTGTCAATTTCAAGCTTAATGAAGAAACTAGGGGAGATAACGAGACATATAAACAGCAGTGATAGTTTTTACTGAACGGTACGGTAGTTAAGCGAAGTGTGTTCTCACTTACAAAACGATATTTTCAAGTGTTAATACACTTGAGCTGGTAAACGGTAGTTAAGTGAAATGTTTTCACTTACGATAAGATAATTTCAATTGATAGTACACTTGAACGGTAGATAAACGATAACAATGGCGGTCATGCTGTTGTTACGTATAAAACCCAGGAAGCATAAAGGAAACGCTGTCTGGAATCCTTAATGTGAATCCTCGGTACGATAAACGATAGGTAAGTGATTTGTATGTTCTCTTATAGAAAAAAAATACAACGGTACGACAGTTCAAGTAAAAAACAAATCTTCCACGCTGGGACAATACAGAGATATTTGTCATGCGGACTCCACTTTTATAACCGTACAGAGAAACATTGGTTAAGTAGATGGATAGAGATAGATGGTAAAAGGTAAACAAAAATTTAACGAAACGTTATTTTCCCTAGTATAATATGCAGAAAAAATTAGAGAAATGAAAAATATTTCCCTTTAGATAAAATACGGTAGGAAGTAGAAAAATAAGAAATATTTTTCTTTCAATAAGATCCGGTAGAAAGTAGAAAAATAAGAAATATTTTTCTTTCAATAAGATACGGTAGAAAGTAGAAAAAATAATTAAATTATTTTCATTTAGATAAAATACGGTAGAGAATAGGAAAATGAAGAATATTTTCCTTTAGATATTATACGAAAAAGATATAGAAAAATAAAATAGATTTTCCTATAGATGAAATACAAGAAAAGTAGAAAAATGGATATTATTTTCCTGTAGAAAAAATACGATAGAGAGTGGAAAATTAAGAAAATTTTCCTTCAGATAAAATACGAAAAAAATTATAGAAAAATAAAAATTATTTTCCTTTAGGTAAAATACGATATGAAGTAGAAAAATAAAAAAATTTCCTTTAGATAAAATACAAAAAAAATATAGAAAAGTATAAATTATTTTTCCTTTAGGTAAAATACGATATAGAGTAGAAAAAAATAAAAAATTTCCTTTGGATAAAATAAAAAAAATATAGAAAAATAAAAATTATTTTTCCTTTAGGTAAAATACGATATAGAGTAGAAAAATAAAAAATTATTTTCTTTTAGAAAAATTACGAAACCATCGATAAAGGAATGAAGAAGAAAATGGTCGAAAGAAGAGATGTGCCGACATAAGTAGTTTCATGTTAAAGCCAGTCTTTTAATTTATGTTTGTTAACGATACGAAAAAGATAGACGAAAAAAATATTTACTGATGTTACTGTACCATTTGTTTCTTTAGCTAACATTCTTTTGAGGACTTTCTTTTATCCTCTATTTTCCTGGTGGTGGCTGTTCTTCTGATCTTAGGTACTTAAATAATTTCAACCGCAGTTAAGAAATTTACTTCAAAATTGGCCATTGTGATAAGAAAAAGTAACGGAAATTGTCGATATTAAAAGTGTGTAATTTTATTGTCGGAAAAATAGGGATTTTATCATCAAGCCCCACGTCGTGGGCGTCATTAAAGTGTAACCTCTTTTTTCTTTATGTTGTTAAATGCTCGTTTATAGAGGCTAACCAATGCGAACGGCACTCAGGGGGTAGGAGGAGAGCGAGCGTGGATTCGAACGAGCTCGATGAAATCTTACTAGAAAGATTTAAGGGGATCTATTTACTAGAAAAAGAAAAGATATAAGAATTTAAAAGGGACTAAAGAGAAAATGAGAGAAATGATGGAAAAAGGGGAAGGTAAATGGGCGCCACTTATTTTTTTATCATAAGGATGGGGAAATATAAGAAACCCAGATGGAAAAAATATTAAATCTAGAAGTTGGATAAAATAATGTATTAGATGTTATAGATAAAGTTAAAATAAGAAAGATATAAGGGACGTAAGATAAGATGCAGTAATATTGAGTAAACCGGTAGATATTCTGGTTAAAATTTTAAATTAAACACTTTTATTAGAAAAACTAGAAAGAGAAAGTTATACTTACTTTTTGTTCTTACTTATCACAACAGCTCTATATATTTTGATCAAGTCAAAAACTAAAATTTATGAGTGAAATACGTCTTATTCTTGTTGTTAATGAGATTAGATCAGAATAACTTACACCAGGTCAGAAAATAAAACATATAAATAAACAATAAACAATATTTATTACGGTGTGTAATAATAAGTCAAACAGATGAACGAAACAAATAGACATATAAAATATCAACAATTAAATAAGGTAAAATACTGTAAAACACATTAGTGTTTAATCACATATAGAAACAATATTACACATTCAATAACAGCTAAGTATTTTTATATTGTTATTTCTGTGTACCCATTTAAGCAGAATGTGATATGAAAAAGGAATTGAAAAGTATCAAAATTTAATAAAAAAAATTGTAAATCACTTTTAGCTTAAAAGATGTTTTACTCGAGTAAAAAATTGGGGGTACCATATAATAATTTATATTAAAACATTAAAATTAAGATAAACATCAAGAAACAAAAAAAAATTATCATAAAGGTGTTACAAAAATATTTAGTCAGACCCTGCGTAACGCTTTCACTGTTAACTAAAGCATGTATGCGACGAACTATTTGGAAATTTGCACACTGTAGGAGTCTGTTGATATGGTACTAGGTTTTTTTATAAAAACCGGTTTCACTGTGGATTTTATGAGCACTTCTTACGTTAATTGCCTACACTCTGATATTATTCCGGTGAGTCACAATTAAGTTTTTGTGCCAAAGAAAAAAATGGTATCCCAATCTTTCTGGTAGTTAAGAAATAGTAATTATATTAAAAAACTTACAGTTTGTTTCCTAGATAAGAGAATTTAATGGGGCCACACCCAATTCATACGCTACAGTAAAAACTGGTGAGTCTTCGATACTACTAGACAGCTTTTTCATCAGAGAGGTTCTACGCTTGCTCACTGACTTTACTTTACTTAGAAACACTAAATTGCAAATAGTTATTTGCAAATTTAAAGGAAATTTGCCGGTATTTGAATCTAGGGGTTATACGAAATCGACTTATCAGCACAAGGACCCACGCTAGACTGACTTTCTGATCGCGGTCAAAATTAAAACCGCGTCGCTTTAAACCACCCCTCTTGCGCCACATCATCTTATTCCTCCGATTTGATTGGTCGGGCTCGAAAAATCGATAATTTTGACGGTTAAACCGTTAAAGCCGAGAATTTTCTAGAAGGTAATAAGATCAGGGTCGGCTTAAGTAAGGAAATATATTAAAAAAATAAAAATTTTCATAGTGTTTTTTGGACATGCTACAGTGTGATTGCTAAGAGGGTTCGTTTCGAAGAAGCGTGGACATCCGATTTAAGATCACGAAATTTACCACCGGGTGTTAGCGAATAAACATCGCAGTTTGGCTGCTTAACCCCTATTCCTAATATAAAAGGGTAAGTGTTTACCTGTGTTACTTTGTGTTTTACTTTGTGTTTTACTCAGATCTTCACCCACTCACCACATTTGTTACTCAATCAATTTTCTTTTTTTTTAATTAAGATTCTTAAATTCATTATTTATCTCCAGTAAGATAGGTCAGTGCCTGGAACATCAGGGGTTTCCGATTTGAACCGTTAAAATCGGTGGCGCGACTCACATTATTTTGTTTTGAATTACCCTCTACGGCTGAGCTGGGCACAAATTTGCCAGTAGAGAAACCACTTACCCATCTTAACTGGAGTTGGAGATTTCAGTTTAAACCATAAGTTTAAATTTTCAAAATTTGATTTTATTTTACTTCTACTAAAAGTACGTGGCAACCAATTTTCAATTTCGTTTCTAGATTTTCTCAGACACTAACAGTGCTAGTTTCTACTCCCATCTGAACAGCAATCTACTTAGCCGTTTTACCAGCTTCTCGCCTCTTCAACACACGAAACCTTTCTTCCATTGTTACAATATTTGTCATCGTTTTCTTGGCCATACAACCACGACAACGATGGGATGACAAACCAAAAAATAAAAAACATTTGTCACTGTTTAAGAGTAAACAGAGAACGACAGTCTTAAAAGGGCAGGAGAAAATTAAACCGGTCGAGAAAGTCAACTGAGAGTCACATAGTCCGCTAAAAATGTACCCATAAGTAGAGAACTAGACGCTGCGCTATTCATATCTTCTTTCGCCCGTGGCACAGTTCGAAAGAAATACTTTGACTTTTGCTTACTCAAAAATTGAAAATTTCTTAATATCCTGATATGTTGAAGTCCGGCTGTGACAGGTCCGGATGTGACAAGTTTTATTGTATATCTAGATTTGCTTCAATTTTAACAGAAATTCAATTTTTTCTAGCAACTCTTGGATTGGTCTCAGTTGGTATGGCCCAGACGTGGACATCACCAGTACTTCCACAGTTGATGTCAAATAATACAGAAATTAATCCACTGGGTACCTCAATATCGACTATACAGATTACAGCGATAGCATCTATTCCTCACGTTTCTGCTTTTTGTATGCTTTTGATTATAGCCAAATTATCAGATAAACTCGGAAGAAAAAAAATGATGTTAATTGGGTCTATTTCTATATCATTAAGCATGAGTGTTATAGCTTTTACAAGTAATATTTATGTGTATTATTTATGTTTAGTAGTAAATGGTTTAAGCTTTATAATTTTGTACGTTAACGTAGAGGTATATAATACTGAAATATCGGAGGTTGAAAATAGAGGAAAATTAGTTGGTTTAACTGGTTTAGGGGGACCAACTGGGATACTTATTAACTATATTTTTGGACCGTTAACCTCGGTTAAAATAATAAGTTTAGTATGTGCAACTCCTGCTGCTTTGCATGTGTTGTTCAACTTTTACTTAGTTGAATCACCTAGTTATTTAGCGTTAAAAGGACATGAAGAGAAAGCTTTAAAAGCTTTGAAAGAAATCAGAAACATTAAAGATAGTAGACAGTTACAATACGAGTATACAAAAATTAAACTCTCTGCCATCGAGAACTCGAAAAAGTCTAAAACACGACTACTAAAATTATTTAAACTTAAAGCTTCAAAGAAAGCTACTTTTATTGCAATGTTATTGAGTTTTAGTCAGCAAATGTCAAGTATTCATGTTATGTTAGGTTTTATGGCTACTATTTTTAATGAAGCCGATGCTTATTTATCTGGGAATATGGTTGCCATTTTAGTGGGTATAATACAAATCCTATCGTTTATAACAGCAGCTTATTTTGTAGACAAATTAGGACGAAGAATTCTCTTATTAACTTCCACTTTTTCTGTAATAATTTGCTTATTTGCTTTAGGAATTTTCTTTTACTTAAAGCATATTCAAGTCGCTATACCCACTACAATTAAGTGGCTACCAATTTTATTTGTCCTAATTTTTATGATTGGATACAGTTTAGGTTTAGGTGCTATTCCTATGACTATGGTCGGAGAAATTTTTCCAACAGAATTACGTTCTCTAGGTGTTTCTACAATTTTATTAATGGATGTTTTTTTAATTATTATCACCATGTTTTTGTTTCCATTATTAAAAAGTATGTATGGAATGCATTTTTGCTTCTTTCTATACTGTTTGATGGAACTGATAGGATTTATTGCTATGTTTTTTCTGGTACCTGAAACAAAACAGAAAACCTTTTTTGAAATTCAACAACTTTTAAGTAGATAACATTTATTACAAATTTTTGTGTAGTCATCTTCAATACAGCTACCGGACCGAGTCATGGCCAATAAGAGAAATTGTACCTGCGTAAGTTTAGGTCGGTGTGCGACATAGAAAGTATTATTATCACCGGCCATGACTGTTTTCGGAAGCTGTAAGTATTTATTTGTATGTAGTCTTTATTTCTTTGACTAGTACAACATTAAAATAATATATATTTTTTTCAATAGTAGTTTTTTACTACCTAATGTTTTCCTTGTTTAATTCTGACAGTTTTTTAAACATTGGTATATGATATTGATTCCTAAATATACTGCAAGGTTTCTCTTTTACCAAAATATATATTACTTGTTTATAAACTAATACAATTTAAAATTAACAGTTTAAAAGTAGCGGCGGTGGTGATCTGGGCGCGTAAATGTCGTCTTTTAATCTTATAGAAGTAAAGTGGGCAGCAGTCGCCTTTGGTTAATAAAAAACTCAACTTTTTTTTTCAAAACTATAGTACAATCAGCCTTCTACCATCACTGAGCAAAGTAGCAGAAAGGGTGATACTTAGAAGACTCTGGAAACAAGTCGAAAAACTAAACATCTTGCAAGTAGAACAATTTGGATTCACAAGGGAGCACTGAACAGAAGTTTAAAGGCTAGTGGAATTTATCAGTGAAGGAATCAACAGAAAACAATCAACCGAAACAATATTCTTAGATGTCAGCAAATCGTGTAACAGAGTATGGCACAAAGAATTACTAAAAAAAATGACAGATATGGGAATTTCAAGAGCAATGACGAAGGTGAGAGCGTCATTCTTCGCAAACAAGGAATTCCTTCATTTAGTTTTTATGCCCCTTTTTAAACCGTGGCACAACTGTATTCACTTTAAAACAAGTAAGAAATATACTCTGCGTTATACATTTGTTGAATAGCATTTTTAGCGGAACTACAAGCTAAAACAACATTTCCTTAACCATCCTAGCATTGATATCATGTATATTAACGGAGCTTGTATGTTTTAGGTTACAAATGGCGTTATGCACATCGTATTCATTAACTAATCTGAAAAAAAAAAATTTGCCTGCCTTTCTGGATTTTTATTAATAATACCATTTTTCGTTCTTAAGGGTTTTAAAATTTGATCTGCCTCCGTTGCGAAATAATTATGCAGCTGTTACCACCGCGGACTTTCTGACGTAAAATACCGCACTCATAGTTTACAGGAGTCCATACATTCTTTGCTCTTATGCTAGAATTATTAATAAATTTACAGCAAGATTCCTTTTTGGAAAGTTTTATATTAAATTTTCTATTCTTTGTTTAACATCTTGTATAACTTGTTATAATAAGTGTTATAGTCTTAGTATTTGCACCAAGGAGAAAATCGTATGTTGCTTTTTTTAAATTTTGATTAAACCAATTAAACGGTTGTTTACTACTGTGTATGTTTTTTAAAGGAAAATTTTTATGTATTGGTTTTTGACAACTATTTACCAAGAAACCTACCTTATACTAGGGATGTGAAGTAACAAATAATAATAATAATAATTATAATAATAAAACGGATTTGGCAGTCAGTGGAACTGCCAGTAGTAGTTATACTTCTATGCACGCGCTCAGGATTAAAAAATTGTATGGGAATGATTTAGTAAAATCATTATATGCTTGAAGCATATAACAAAACTCTTCATCTTCCCAATAGATTGTTACAAAATATCGCTTATCGATTTAAATTTAAGAATATTTATTGCGTAAATATATATCGTGTGTATAAAAACTGTATAAAGTATAACGTTAATCAGTACCGCCAACCTGTGCAAAATCAAATATTTTGACTAGCGTATAGGTTCGCAACAAGGTGAGGATAGAGAAAGATCAAAGAGAGAAAGTTATATAAAAATTAGCATTAACAAGCAAAACGTCAAGAAGAACTCACGTAGTCATAAAAAGTTAAACTCGAAAATTTTCGAATAAGTAACCTATGCGCTTATATAATGCGATGAATGAAAGAATATGTATAATAATTTTATGGAAATAATGAAACAATATTTATAACATACATTATAACTTTCCAAAAACTTAACTCAAATACATTTCTTAAACACTATTTTTATGTAGCCAAGAACCTTAAAAGCATAATACATGATATAATATAAGCTATACTACAACCATGTGACGGTACTAAAGACTACAATACAATTTTCATTACTGAATATTATTAATATAAAAGACCAAACTTAATATGTATACTTACGTGACAGAATAATAAAATAATCTGTCAAACAGAATGTGATACGTCACTTTGATACTTTGATAGCAAAGAACTTATAGTTAAGACTAATACCATGTGGTAAATATTTCATTTTTGTTTTTACCGACCAATATACCAATATGTGTTTCTGTCTCTCTTTTACGCCATTACATATGTATCGTAATGTAATGATTTTGCCGAATTAATCTCATACAAATTTTCAACGCCAAGCGCACAAATAGAAGTATAACTTTAATAACATTAATTGAATTATTTTAGTAAAAAATAAATTATTTAACTTATTAAATAATGTGCTTTAATACATCACTGTATGTAAATTGAGTTTTATAAATCGAGTAAAATCATTGACTGGCCTATTTGTAAGTCTATCGACCTGCAAGTGTTTTAAGTAAATATTCATGACAACTTAGATTACCTACTACTCAACTTTTCTAATGACCTTTGCATAATTTTTCTACTATCATTTGTCAACTACTAAAACTATATTTTAGGTGAAATAAGTAGAATACATTATGTAAAATGTAAATTATATTTATCTTTACAAACGTCGATTATATTCGTTATGTTTAAATTCAAAAGTAAATAAAATATTTAAAAATTAAACATTGGTGTATCTAGATTTTGTAATTTTTATTATCTTAAATAATTCACACTGGAACTGACCTGTTTTGTAAATTTTGTTAATGACTTTCGCCCAAATTACCTCCGACAAAAGGAAGCATGTTGCAATTATTAGGAAATCCGCAGTATTCAAAATCTCTCAATAAAATAATTGTATTTGTTATAAAATCCTGTAAATCATGATCTGTTAAGCTGTTAACCTAAAATTAATGTGGGTATATTAAAAAACAAAGATAATTTGAAATTTTAAATTTAATACTTATATTAAAAATATGTTTTAATTTTTTACTAACCTGTTTATGACCAATCGATCAAAGGTCAAATAAGTATTTTTTTGTATTTTTATTGATTTTATATTAAAAACCTGACAAACTGGAATAAATCCTAAAAATAGAAATATGCATCTAAAACCCGAACGTGTTTTTCTCAAACTAAGACTTTTTAGTGTTGTAATAAAAAAATGGCCCTTGGTAAGCCAGGCGCATCAGTAGATTTATATTAATTGAATATATTAAAAGTATACGTTTCAGAAAAAAATGTTTTAGATAAAAGTTGTAGGTCTCTTTAAGAAAAACAAAAAAGTCCCCTAACATTTTTTTGTACAGGGTGAAGTAAAAAAGTTACGAATTTTTTTCAATTTTGATTTGATGTCATGCACAAACGGCCTTACCAATTTGGCCCATTAACGAACTCGACCGAGATTTTGGGACGATTGATTTTTGTACCAAATTTCATTTCGATCCGTTAAGAAATGCGACCGCTATCGTGTCCACAGATTTCGTTATATCGGAACTATACATACATACATATATATATACATATATATATATATATATATATTATAACATGTATGAATAATAATAATATGTTTTGATAATATCAATCACTATGTTATAAAATATTCCTTACCTTTAATTAATTTTAAATTTTAAATATAAATAGTGAATAGGTAAGAATTAACTCAGTGTAATTATTTTCCAATATGATTAATTAAATATGCTACCGGCTATTCCCTTATGTCAAGGTCAGAGTTCAAATATTCAACCAAACTAAATTCAAAATCAATTAATACACAAATTTGCAATAAAATGACTGTATAACCGCACTATCCTAGACCAATAATATTTTCTAGGCGTGAATTGCATATAAATTTCTAACCTTTCTAATTCAAAATGTGTCAAACTTCAAAGATACCGTTGATAAACCAAAACATGCATCAAATATCTATAAATGAAATATTCTGTCTTGAGTTATTGAACAATTTGGATTAAACTTATCAAAAAATGAATAAAAATAATTTAGTTAAATACATAAAACAGTGAAATAAAAATGTTCATCAAAATTTCAAAAATCAAACACATATAAAACTCTTTATTATAACGAGTGCAAAGTTGTTACCATTTGTGTGAAGCTTCACCCTCTTCTGGAATCAGGATTCAGTTCTTAGGACAATCTACTTTCTTCTTCCAATACAGCAAAGATTTCAGGAAACTTTATGAAGATCAATTAATCAATTCCTCTTCAAAACCAAGCGATGTATGGCTACTATTTTCTTCTGGTAAGTGTAATTAAGACTTTCTTTCTTGTTAAATATTAATTTAATCTTCTTTAACTCAATTAAAATACAGTTATACCATAAAGTGCTCAGCCCCATAAATTGAAATATCTATTTCTTCATAAAATCATATAAATTTCTCTTACCAATTGCTTCCTCTGGTTACCTTGGGATATTCTTTATACTTTAAACTGTTTTAATACTTTCTATTATCAATACTTTCAAAAAAAACTCAAAATTTCTACGGAGCAAATTTTTAATACAACTTCTCTTTCAACAACCAGAAAACAAGTGAGATTCTATCAGAATCAACAAAAAAACAAATGACAAATTCAACAAACTTAAATCTATACATCTTTTCCATCTAATCGCCTACTAATTTCTTATTCAAATAAAATTATTAACAAAATCTAATTCTTGATTCAATATTACAATTTAAAACAATGATCATTCTTTTTTATATTCTTATGAAATTTACTAGCACTACAAACTAATAATTTTCTCTTTTTCAGAATATTTCATTTGGCATTTGAACTATTAATAAATTAGAATATGGTTGGTAAATACGTATTATTTAAAAGTAAGTAGAAGTTTTAACATGTATTTTAACTATTTGTGATGTCTTTTTTTTTTATAATTTAATTTTCTCATTTACTTACACCCCTAATTCATTTAAAATTAATGTTTGATTACTAACATATTGGCAATTTTATAAACTTTTAATTATCTACTTTACCCATTTATCAATTTCATAATTATCAAAACTTTATATAATGTAGATTAATCATTTTTGAATCTTTAAATAAAAATCTTTGAAATGTATTTGTATTTTTTTTTTCTTATTATTCTATTTTCTTTTTCCTTTTTTAGGAATTATGAAGAAGATGATGATAATCAATCCCAATGTTACTAAATTTGCGCTCTGACTCGAAATAAGAAAATCTCCTTTCTCTACTTTCCATTAGATTTTCCTTCTACATTCTTATTTAATATAACATAGTAACTAATATCATCTCAAATCCCCCAATTAAAATTTTTACATCAAACATTTCATTGATGTTGGATTAAAAATTATAATTTGAATCTATTTTTTTTTTTTTTATAAATAAACACTCATTTTACAAAAACTTTAGCCTCAATTAATATTATTTGCACAGATTGTATAAACCTTTTTTCAATAAAACCATTCAATCTTAATTTGATATTTACATTTTAATACTATTATTTACAAAACTTTGCTATTAATATCATCTACCCCTCTTCTGGTATAAACTTGTACACATCCTTAATATTAAAAACTCCCCTTAATCTCCCTGTATCCGGATATACTCTCCCTCTATAAAAATTAACCTTTTTAGTTCATTAAATTTAACCTCGTCATCATTCACAATAAATTCCCTAGGATGTTCATACTTAGAAGAGTAGATGATATTATGCACATGAGAGCGATTTATGCAAAATCCACGCTCTGTCCCTGGCCTTGACCAGTCACATCACTCTGATTAACACTTACAACATTCACCTGTCTACTGTTTTCACCTCTATCTCTCCTTTCGTTATCCCGATTTACTACATTTCTATTATCATAATTTCTATTACTATAATTGTTATCTCTGTTCCACCTATCACCTGATCCTACATTCCTATCATAATTATTATTATTTGGAAATTCCCTATTTCTTCTATCAAAATTCCTATTTTCCCCATTTCTACCATTACTATTATCATTCCTATATTCATTTGCTCTTGTTTCATTCCTATTAAAATTACTATATCCCCTATTAAATTCCCTATTCCTATTATTAAATCTGTAATTACTATCATTCCTATTCTCATTTCGATTCCTTTCATTAAATCTATTACCTCCAGAATTCCTATTATCATATCTATTTCTATCATTAAATCTTTCATTCCCATTCGTTCTACTTTCATTCATTAGACTTCGTTCTAGTCTCTGTAAGTAATTTGATAACTGTTCCATTGTTTTAATATTATGAATTGCTATTGTTTCCGTTATTTCATGTTTGTACTGTCTCGCCACATACAAAACAATTTCCTCTTCCCTCATTGCAGGTTCCAAATATTGTGCATTATTATATAGTTGCATTGCATATGCATTAAAATTTTTTCCTTTATTATAGTCATATTTACCAAAATACAGTTTTTCTCTAAAAGTAGCTTGTTGGATTTCCCCCCAGAAATATCTACAAAATTGCTCTTCGAAATCTTCTATTGACGACATTTGATTTTCTTTATTGCAGAACCATAGTAATGGATGTCCTGTTAACATATCACGGATCAACAGTTTTTTCTCCAAGAAATCACTAATATGTTTTGTTTTACTTTTTATTATATTCACAAATACTTTTGGATGTATATGATTAATGTTTCCATCAAATTTAATTCCGGTATTGTTGTAGTGTGATATCATGTTAGGAAGAACTCCCACCATATTTCCTCTGACATTATTATCCATAATTTCTTGTAACTTCTTTTGCATATCTTCCATTTCCTTATTTAATTTATACTTGGTTAATTCTTGATTCCTACTACAAACTGCTTTTTGTTTTTCTACTTCTCCCTCTAGTCTTTCAAATTCTTTTCCTAAGTTAATTTTTAAATTATCCACTACCTCTTCATAAATTTGTTCTTGTAATCGTATTTGTCCTATATCTTTTTTTATGACATCAGTATGTTTATTGACTTCACGTTCTATTTCCTCCGGTAAATTTTCTTTAATTGATTTACTTACTTCTTTTATCTTAATTTCTATACCTTTTTCTATTTCCCCCTTAATTTCAATTGCTGTCTCCTGGATTTCCGTTCTCAATTTCTTGTTTTGCTGTTCTATTTTCTTGTCACATTCCTTTTTAATTATTTTAACTTCTTCTCTGGTCTTCAAATTGTCTTCCTTTATAATTTTCATTTCACTTCTAAATTTCTTATTATCTTCTTTTATTTCCTCAAATTTCTTATCCATATCTTTCCTCATCTTCACATTATCTTCTTTTATATCTTCTTTTAGTTGATCGAATTTCTTATCTATATCTTTAATATCTTTTATGATATTTCTATTAGTCTCTTCCAATTTCTTATCCTGCTGATCAAATCTCATCATAAGAATTTGTAAAAACCTGTCCATATCAGGTTGACTTTCTTCTTGTGGTCGTGCTTGTACTACCTGTTCTTCCTGCTTATTTTCACCAGCAGTTTCATCTGTCTCTATTTCTATCATAGTTCGATCCTGCTCTCCCCCTATCTCTATTAAATTCTCTCCTTCTTCCATCTCTGCTTCTTCCTGTGTCTGTCCAGTTTGAATCAGCTCTTCCACTCGATAATCTCCAGCTCCTAACACTCTCTCTTCATGTACTTGTACCGCCGCACTTTCCATCTCAATCTCTCCTCCATCACTACTTTCACTCTCATCTCCTACTATCTTACCATCTCTCAATCTCATTTTTCCCTCCATATTCACAATTTATTCTATCAAGATAAATATAACTAATATGAATCACAAAAAAAAATTTCAAATCAAGTTTTCAAAAAAAAAAAAAAATATTTTAAAGATTAATTATTTAAATAGGCTCTAGTTTTGATTGTTTAGAGCGAAATAATAAAAAAAAAATTTAACGAAATTCTCAAATTTTAATTATTTGAATCGGCTCTAATTTTGATTGTTTAGAGCCCCACGTTGGGCGCCAAAATTTATAACATGTATGAATAATAATAATATGTTTTGATAATATCAATCACTATGTTATAAAATATTCCTTACCTTTAATTAATTTTAAATTTTAAATATAAATAGTGAATAGGTAAGAATTAACTCAGTGTAATTATTTTCCAATATGATTAATTAAATATGCTACCGGCTATTCCCTTATGTCAAGGTCAGAGTTCAAATATTCAACCAAACTAAATTCAAAATCAATTAATACACAAATTTGCAATAAAATGACTGTATAACCGCACTATCCTAGACCAATAATATTTTCTAGGCGTGAATTGCATATAAATTTCTAACCTTTCTAATTCAAAATGTGTCAAACTTCAAAGATACCGTTGATAAACCAAAACATGCATCAAATATCTATAAATGAAATATTCTGTCTTGAGTTATTGAACAATTTGGATTAAACTTATCAAAAAATGAATAAAAATAATTTAGTTAAATACATAAAACAGTGAAATAAAAATGTTCATCAAAATTTCAAAAATCAAACACATATAAAACTCTTTATTATAACGAGTGCAAAGTTGTTACCATTTGTGTGAAGCTTCACCCTCTTCTGGAATCAGGATTCAGTTCTTAGGACAATCTACTTTCTTCTTCCAATACAGCAAAGATTTCAGGAAACTTTATGAAGATCAATTAATCAATTCCTCTTCAAAACCAAGCGATGTATGGCTACTATTTTCTTCTGGTAAGTGTAATTAAGACTTTCTTTCTTGTTAAATATTAATTTAATCTTCTTTAACTCAATTAAAATACAGTTATACCATAAAGTGCTCAGCCCCATAAATTGAAATATCTATTTCTTCATAAAATCATATAAATTTCTCTTACCAATTGCTTCCTCTGGTTACCTTGGGATATTCTTTATACTTTAAACTGTTTTAATACTTTCTATTATCAATACTTTCAAAAAAAACTCAAAATTTCTACGGAGCAAATTTTTAATACAACTTCTCTTTCAACAACCAGAAAACAAGTGAGATTCTATCAGAATCAACAAAAAAACAAATGACAAATTCAACAAACTTAAATCTATACATCTTTTCCATCTAATCGCCTACTAATTTCTTATTCAAATAAAATTATTAACAAAATCTAATTCTTGATTCAATATTACAATTTAAAACAATGATCATTCTTTTTTATATTCTTATGAAATTTACTAGCACTACAAACTAATAATTTTCTCTTTTTCAGAATATTTCATTTGGCATTTGAACTATTAATAAATTAGAATATGGTTGGTAAATACGTATTATTTAAAAGTAAGTAGAAGTTTTAACATGTATTTTAACTATTTGTGATGTCTTTTTTTTTTATAATTTAATTTTCTCATTTACTTACACCCCTAATTCATTTAAAATTAATGTTTGATTACTAACATATTGGCAATTTTATAAACTTTTAATTATCTAC
Source organism: Altica lythri (assembly GCA_964028335.1). NCBI lineage: Eukaryota > Metazoa > Arthropoda > Insecta > Coleoptera > Chrysomelidae > Altica > Altica lythri. The sequence continues at coordinate 65,370 of CAXIIO010000884.1, read as the reverse complement.
TTTACCCATTTATCAATTTCATAATTATCAAAACTTTATATAATGTAGATTAATCATTTTTGAATCTTTAAATAAAAATCTTTGAAATGTATTTGTATTTTTTTTTTCTTATTATTCTATTTTCTTTTTCCTTTTTTAGGAATTATGAAGAAGATGATGATAATCAATCCCAATGTTACTAAATTTGCGCTCTGACTCGAAATAAGAAAATCTCCTTTCTCTACTTTCCATTAGATTTTCCTTCTACATTCTTATTTAATATAACATAGTAACTAATATCATCTCAATATATATATATATATATATATATATATATATATATATAAACTTTTGAACGGAAGGTGTTTTTGAGGTCAGGGGGACCCAAAACAAAAAACTGTAGTGAAATTTTCCCGAAGTCGTGACCTGCGAACCAGCTGAATAGTAGATATAAATCTACTAAAAAAACTTTCCAAACCAAATTATATAAAAATATTATGTTGTATTTATGTATGTTTGTTATAATGGGTGACATATAGCTGCGACCTACAAGATTTATGTCCCGCTTTTCTTGCTATAATTCTGATGTTTTTTCAACCTTATAGCAGTTCTTTTAGTACTATCTTTTTGAGAGTATGTGTATTGGAATTTCGTCCTCTCTCTCTTTCTCTCACACACACAGAATCTTTACTTTGCTTTATCTACTAATCCTAGTTTTTTCATGTGTCCACTTAACAGCAGTGCTCAGTTAATATTAGATACCGTTATAATTTGTAGGTTGCTCTTACTGAGGTTAAAACAATTGAAAGATCCCTTCTGATTATAGTTAGCCAATAGTGTCTTCGATTGTCTTAGTCCTTCTAGATCGTTCCAGTACTTGGCTTTTTCTCTATCCACTTATTTCCTTAGGTTTTGTTTCCTTTTGTTCCTATGTCTCCTGGATATGCACCCAGGCTTTCTGAGTATTTGGTTTAAGGTCCGGAAACCCCTGCTCCAGATCCCTCATCTAGCTTGAAACCATCCGTATACTTCAATATAGTGTATTTGTTCCATTTAGAGTTTTCTCAAAAAGTTAAATTCCTTAAGTATGTCATCTTGTAGCTTTTGCCAAGTTTCATCAAATTGAAGTGATCAAGGTTTTTCTTGATTATTTTTTCTTTGACTATTATCTATATATTGTTTTTTTTGTCTTACACTTTCTACTTGAATGTGTAGTGGTGCGAGATTTAAGATTACTTCTATTGCAGCAAAGGGGCATGTTCCCATTGCTCCACTGATGCATGTACAGGCTAATCTCTGAATCTTTAAAAGTTTGTCCCCGTAATAGTCTGATTAGCTTTCGTGCCACAAGCTACTGCACCATAAGTTATGATTGGTATCACTATTGCCAGGTACATGCATTGCAATGTACTTGGGTTACATCCCCAATTATTTTCTGCAATGTTTCTGCACACCATAAGGGCCTTTGTAGCTTTGTGTATTATTCCGTTTTCGTGTTTGTTCCAGAGGGTCTTGTCATCTAGAATTAGCCCTAGATATTTACCTTCTGTTTTCCACTCAAAGATGTTCTCACCTAATTTGACAGATTTTTAAATAGATTTCTTTTTCCTTGTAAAGGCTAATAAAGTGGTCTTGGAGGAATTGATATTAAGTCACACCAAATTACAGTGAGACAGTGAGACTTTACATGAGTGGGGATGCAACCTCTGGTCGGATTTTAATGCTCATTTTCAAAAAACGTTTATTAACAAATCATTAAAATACTTTCAAAACAGGCTTTTTGAATTATTTACAAAAAATCGGTTACATTTTGTATAAAAAAATACTTGCTAAACAAAAAAGAAAGTATTGGTGATAATGTAAACATAATTTATTATTTGTTGATTTGTTATTATTTTTTTATCTATTTACTCACAAAACCGTCATTGCTCTATTCATATGTAATTCGTATTACATTTTACTACATATTACATTGTAAGAAAGTAAATATGTTTTAAAAAGGAAACTAAACATTAGTCAAAGTGCAATCTAAAGTAGCTGTTTTTGGTTAATTCTATTCATTTTTTTAATATAAACATTATGGTTTCATTAGTAAAATATTATTATTTATATTATCATATCATGTATTATACATCCCAGCATTAAGCTACTAAATCGCCAAATAGATGTAACATTAGTCCAGGAAATAAAAAAAAATGGATAGAACAATAATTTATCTAGGTATGTAAGAATAAGGGTTTTGGCTAATATTTATCAATAATAAAGTTAATGTAAGAAGTAAAAAAGTACCATCAAATTTATATACATACCTATATGCTTTATATATACGAGTTGAGAAAACTGTTAAATTTTACCGTTAAGATTATCCGATCTGGACCAAAATTAATAGAAATCTTGAGGATTCTATATACCAAATTTCATGACGCTGTCAGTTACTGTCAAATATTTTCAAATTTTTGTATTAATTGTTAATTCGTGTTTTAATTTAAAATAAATAGTAAGTAATTAATTATTTTATTTTAATTTTATAATCATTATAGTGTTTTTAAATGTTAAAAATTAAAAGTAATTTCTTCCCTTAAGCAATCAGAGCAGAGTTGCAAGGCAACACATTACAGTACATGATACCGTAATGTTTTTCTTACCGGCGCCGAATTGATAATAGTGAAGTTTATTTACTGGACAGGATAAAATAAAATACATTATTTTGGTTTGCGCTCAATCCTAACATACCATTTTAAATCAGGGGTAACACGAATTGCGAACTATAGTCACAAGTATTAAAGGGTCCAGGGGATAGCCGCTAATTCCTTACCCGAGTTGCGAACAGTGCCCTTTTTGAAGACATAATGATTAGATGAATTGTGAACCAGGCCTAAAGCGAAATGTGACCGTTTTATGGCATTTAGGGTAATATTCAAATACATAATACAGAAATGAACCCTTTAGTAATATCTATGGTACAAGTAAATAGCTTTATTCTGGTTCGTTTTTTCGGAGCGTTCTAGAATTGTTTTTTAATTGAATGTTGACTGTGCAGAACTAGAAGCGCTGTGTGTTAAATCCACACCCTAATATTGCCCTGTTTATCGCAAATTTGCGACATATCCAGACAGATTCTTATATTGGAATGAATAGCATTGGTGAATCGCATTATTTTAAGAGAAGTTATTTGCGCCAAAATGCATTTATTTTACAGAATATTAATTCATATAAAGAAAAAATTGTACAAAGATATAATTTTATAAAAATTGTTTCTCATAAATATAGCCCTGTCTGACACAACCTCAACATTGTATGTAGTGTCAATATTGTTTGATTATCTGTAAACATTGTAATTGACGAGGAAATTAAATTTGGAATACTACTATGTAAATATTATTATACCTACCTGTTCCTACTCGGGTTCATAATTTCGCGAAGGGATTAAACCATCCAAAAATGTACTCAGGTGAGAGATCGGTCAGCTGATAAGATTTGGGTCGAGGATTAGAAAAATCTGACCACGGTTCGCAACTCATGTGCCCCGTTAAATCATTGCGCTCAATTGGCACACAGGATTATCTTACCCCTGCTGGGAACCCTAGTTTGGCGCTCAATTGGCGTTTGCCCCTAGTATCGGTAAAGGAATATTAAAAACTTTTTTTAGTACTACAATAAACTACAAACAATATTATTATTAGCTTTACAATTTTTTATCACTTTTTTTACTTATATCATAATTTAAATGATACTACAATTCTTTATATCGTTTGTAGTTGCTTAGAAAGTTTCGATTTTTAGACCCATGCTTGTTTTACAATTTATTCATTTTTTTCTAGTATAAAAGAAGATTAAAATTTTTTGTTAAAACTACAATAAACTACAAACACTTTAGGACTTAGTTGAAACCAAACTATCGCTATGTACCCAATATTTTTGTTTAAAATACAATTAGTTGTTTTTATAGGTTATTACTACAAAAAAAATGAAGTTTACTACAATCATCAAAATCGTTTGTAGTTATACTTAAGCAAAAATAAATTAAATTTTATCGAAATCGGGTTCCAGTGTGACGGAGCTCTAGAATTCAGATATCGCAATGTTCCCAATTACTTGCCGTTCTAAATTACCCCACTCTCTACTATATGTATAGATGTCTAATACTATTTTTTTAGCAAAAAATGTCTGAAAAATAAAAGAAAGTGTTTCCGGAAATTATTGTAAACAGTGTTTATTATATTATCAAGAAATTGCATAAATAGTTTGATAGAATAACATTGACATTTTTCCAATGACATTTTTTACCTTCCGAACAGCAACGCTGTTAAAGGAAGAGGTATTGTGATCGCGAAAAATTTCGATCTCGGGTTTTTAGCGGAAATGCGCGTTTTAGGGTTCCTTGAGCCTAAAAACCCAAAAATAAAAAATGTCTGTCTGTGTGTCTGTCTGTCTGTCTGTCTCTCTGTCTCTCTGTCTGTGAACACATTTGCGGCTAAACGGCTAATCGGATCGGAATGAAACTATAAAACCTTACTTATAATCACCATCGGAGGAATCTGATAGAATTTCAGTAAAATCGGCCGACCGGAAGTGGACGTTTACTTTTATCAAAAAATGGAATTTTTTGAAAATATTGGGTTTTCATATAGTTATTGGCAAAATATTTATACTTTGTGGAAAGAACATGTAATTTCCGACATTTTTGAAAGAATACATTTTTTTGATATTTTCATTAGTTTTCGAGACTTTTATCAAAAACTAGAAATTTGTGAAATAAAAATTGTGGATTCGCTCTTTCACTACTTGTTATTATACGTGCTACTGTTCGGAAGGTCGTGTGGTGCCCACACCAGATTTTTTATGAATATATTTGCTACTATCTATAACATTAATATGGATGAATTTATTATTGTTTGTTAAAAAGATACATATATTACTATAATTAGAGCTGTTAAAATACTTATTTTAATTTTTACCTATCAAAAACAAAATCAAAGTGTTATATAGAAAATAGTTATGGATTTTTCATTTAATTAGTAATAACTTCTTTAGTGCAAAAAACCCTCTGACAAAAACATAAATATAATGAGTGAAGTATTATTAAAAGAAAACATACATGATGACTGTTTAACAAAAGTTGAAGAACATTGCGTACCAATTCAGGATGGAAACAAAGAAATTTCTTGGAATGTATATTGTTGTAGTTTTATAGGTAACAATAAGTTGATTGTTCTCTTAATGTGTTTTAGCTACCACTTTTTTATTATCAAAAATAAGTTAGCGTGGAATATTATTAGATTTTTTTAATGCTCCCTAAATGCAGTCTTAGAATCCGCGATTCGTCCAGTAATTAGTAAATTTTTTATTTAATTAATTGCAATTTTAATTAAGAAATCTATTTTTTTTATATCTCAACAAAATTTTAAAAGTGAAGAAAGAATTTGCTTTTTTGGGAAGTTAGTGACGTTAAAAGACTAAAGGAAGCAGGAACTCAATTTTACTATACATGGTATTCTTTATCAAAGAATAAACATGATCTTAATTGACATTAAGGAGTTTTTGAAGCATTAGAAGAAGGAGAAACTCAATTGTAATAGACATGGTATTCTCTGCCAAGGAAAAAAGATCTAAAGTGACATTGAAGGAGTTTTTTAAATGACCTGAGTTTTTTCTTGAAAAATTCACACGGTTTACTGATGTATTCCTTGTGCAATGTTTTTACATGCCTTTTTAATTTATTGGCTTTTAAGCTGTCAGCAGCTAATAATTTTAAGCAAATAACACTTATCGGTTTTTCTTCTCCACTAATTTCAATGCTTGTAAAGCCTAAATTTAGGTCATATTATTGGATTTTAGACTTATATCCTCGTAAATCAGTCGAAGTACAAGATTCTTTCTTGTTTAGTTTTCGTTTGGCTCCACTTACAAATTTATCCATATTTACAGCGTAGAAAATATTTCGCGTTAGAGCATTAAACTTGAAATATTCTTGTTTCGATATTGGTAGACATCTTTCGCAAAACATCATCGTCCGCCGCACCAAGCACATATTAATATACCATCTGGATATACAGTGTTGCCTAGTCTAATTTTAATTTCCCGGAATGACTGTTTAATTCTCGCAATACAACTCGGGGTGCAAAATTGTTTGAAATAAAATGGGGAGGCGTTAAGTATGAGAGAAGCTCTAATTTTTTCGTGTAGTAATTTGTTTTTTTATCATCATGATCATCCTGCGATCATCATCATTATCATAATCAATATCAACTTTATCATCAACCGTTCATCACCATCATCATCCATTCATCATCATCACCATCATTATCATCATCATCATCATCCGATCATCATTATCATCATCATCACCATCATCGAGGATCTTTAACATTATCATCATCATCAGCATCATCATCCGATCATCATCATTATCATCCGATCATCATCATTATCATCCGATCATCATTATCCTTATCATCACGATTATTATCACATATTTATACTAATAATTCTAGATGAGGTTTTTTATTACTTAAATAACTTAACAATTTATAATTTACTATATTGATTTGACTTTAAAAAATTCAATAATTTTTAAATCTTTACAATAGGATGTTCGCAATATCTTCTATTTTGTCGTTTTCGGCGTTTTATATACCAATACATTGTAACAAACATATTGGCATCCATTTTCAACGTTGCCGAAAACCAACTATCACAATGAATATCGAAATTTGAATCGATTAACATTTCCTTTCTACTGAATTATCATTAGGATTTTAATTTGCCTTTTAAACGGGCTGGGCTGTTACATCTCAAGGTAGACGGCCCTCGAATCACACAAATTCAAAATTTCGTTAAAATTTAAAGATCAATGTAAATGGCATTGTATATCGATTTATACATAATACAGTTAGAACGATTATTTGCATTTGTCTTCATCCATACTAATTACCAATAAAATATGTAAATAATGGCAATACAAAATTATGAAAGTTGGAAAACATTGGGAATGAACGAAAAATTATAAAAATCGTAAAAACGAAATGAAACCTTAAAAAAATAGAAGAAAAAGAAATGTAAAAACCAGTAAAAATAAAAAAACTAGCAAAAATAAACGCTAAAATTGGAAAAAATAACCAAAAAACGAAAAAAAAAAAGAAACTGAAAGAAAAGAAAATATACGGAAAAATAAAAAAAATTAGGAAAGTTCGAAAAAACTATAAGAAAAACAAACGAGGTAAATCGAATAAACAGGAAAAATTCAATTAAAAAAAATTGGTATAAATAGGTACAAAACTGTTTACAAACGAGCAATTATTTATTTATTTATTTATTTATTTATTGTATATTAACGGGCAGTGCCCAATAACTTTGTACTTTGGGTATAATATATATATAAACCTATACTAACAAGTGTATACCATACATCACAAAAAACAAATATGTAAGTACAAAAAATTCAAAAATTACAAAAATTTACATCTACATCATCCTATGAATAGTTTTAAGAAATAAAGATTTATTAACAAATAAGTCAATAGATGGAGACATGGAATTAGCCAGTTTCATTGATCTGATCACATATGAATTTTCAGTGAAGTTAGAATTGCAAGTTGGTAGGTAAAAGAGGGTATTATTTCTGGTTGTCCTTAAGGGAATATTAAATTGAAACTTGCTCAGCAGGTTGGGACAGTTTTTATTAAAATTTAAAATGTCATAAAGGAGCACGAGATCTTTAATGGCTCTTCTAGAGTTTAAAGTTTTTATGTTCAAAATGGATTCGATTTGGTCGTATTCTGTTAGGTTATAGTTTAGCTTGAACGAAATATACCGCAGAAATTTGTGTTGAACCTGTTCCAATCTATTCGTATGTAAATTATAGCAAGGCGACCATAGGCTAGAACCATATTCAAGATGGGGTCTAACTAGTGATACATATAAGAGTTTTATTGCAGATACGTTAGAGAAGTCTTGTGTATTACGCTTAATGAAACCAAGCATTTTGAGAGATTTGTTTATTGCTGTATTAATCTGGGGAATGAAGCTTAATGATTTGTCAAGGATCACACCTAGATCCTTAACAGTTTCAACCTTTTCCAGTTGAATATCATTTATACTATATGTACTTAGGTAGTGACTTCTTGATCGTGAAAACGATATAGAAAGACATTTGCTAATATTGAGATTCATTAAGTTTTTATCAAACCACCTGGCGAGGTGGTCTAAATCACTTTGTAGAGAGAGACAATCACCTGAGCTGTAAATAGATTTGTATAGTTTTAGATCATCAGCAAAAAGTAAAAATTTTGAGTGTTCAAAACAGTCCGCTATATCGTTAAGAAATAAGTTAAATAGTATCGGACCTAGGTGTGATCCTTGAGGAACCCCCGATTTAACTTCAATATATTGGGATTTAAAGTTAGTTAACTTAACAATTTGAGTTCTGCCAGTAAGATACGTCCTCATCCAATCTAGGAGAGGGCCGTTTATACCTAGAGCCCTAAGTTTAAACAATAATGCTTCATGATTAACCCGATCGAATGCCTTGGAAAAATCTGTGTAGATTGCATCTACCTGATTACCTTTTTCCAATGCATTAGAGACAGGTAATCATGATAAGTAAGAAGATTAAGTTCTGTGGATTTGGATGATTGGAACCCAAATTGCTGTTCAATTAAAACGTTTTTGAATGTGGGAGTAAGAATATCGCAAATACAACTCTCGAAGAGTTTAGGTATGGTACTAAGTATGCTAATTGGACGATAGTTAGAGATATTAGACCTGTCCCCGCTTTTAAATATTGGAGTTATATAACTTGTTTTCCATATACTGGGGAAAATGCCAGTGTTTAAAGACTCGTTGAAGATATGGAATAATGGCCTGGATAGGTTAAAACTAAATTTTTTCAAGAAAATTGGTGGAATAAGGTCGGGACCAGGTCCTTTATTAACATCGAGGTTGTTTAATTTCAAATATATATCCGATATTAAAATTCTGTGACTCGAGAGGTTGATATTATTAGTGTTGTAATGAGGGGGATAATAATTAGGACTTTCAAACTTGCTATCCGAATAAACTGATGAAAAATATTCAGCGAACATATTTACAATATCATTACCTGAGTCACCGACTGTGCCATTAAAATGCATTGTACTTGAAAACGTGAAAACAAAAAAGAAAGGATAAAAAACAAGAATAATGGGGTAATTTAAAAAAAACTAAAAAAGGCAAATCCGAAAAAAACAAAATATAACAAAAATAAAAATAGTGAAAAGTTTTAAACAAAAAAGAAAATATGATAAAATCGCAAAACATTTGTAAAAACAAACAAAAACCAGGAATGATTGAAAATTGGCTATGTAATTAAAAATAAGCGAAAAAATAAGTAGAAACGGAAAAAAACAAATTAATCGAAAAATCACAAAAAATGTGAATAAGAGCAAAAACTGAGGGAAAGAAAGAAAAACCGAAAAAACAGGATGAAATCAGAAAAAATTAGAAAAAAACTGGTTGCGAAAACACCCGGTAGAAGACATTGTATGTCGATTGCTAAATAAGAGAGTTAAAACGATTATTTCAATTTTCCTTCGTTCTTAATTTAGGAAAAACAAAAATATGCCGACAAAAAAATCAAAACAAAAAAAAAAACAGGAAGAAATCATCATCATCATCATCCAATCATTATTATTGTCATTACTATCATCACCACCATCATCATCTTGATTATCACCAACCGATCATCTAGTTCCAGTTAGATATAACATACTATTAATAGAAATGTAAATATTTTTCTAGCAACTCTTGGAATGATCGCAATTGGTATGTGCATGACGTGGATATCTCCAGTACTTTCACAGTTGATGTCAAACAATACTGAAATTAATCCACTAGGATTCCCAATATCTACTATACAAATTATAGTGATAGCATCTATTCCTGTCGTTTCGTCTTTTTGTGGGCTTTTGATTACTGCAAAATTGTCTGATAAACTAGGAAGAAAGAAAATGATGCTAATTGGGTCTATTTGTATAACTTTAGACATGAGTGTTTTGGCCTTAACCAGTGGAATTCATATATATTATATTTGTTTAATAATCAATGGTTTATCCTCTACATTTGTTTACGTTAACGCACCAATATACAATGCTGAAATATCTGCCGTTAAAAATAGAGAAAATAGTATATTGTGAAACAAGTGGGAAAAGTGCTTTTCCCACGTGTTACACACTATACTTTTTCTACGACTGCAACTAAAAATTAAAATAATGTGGTAATACTTTATTCTAAATTATAAATAGTGAATGTAAAAAATCCTAAAAATTAATTAATTTTATAGTTAATTGTAATGTTTGAACAATTTTTTAATACAACTCCAGGAGTACCACTAGACCCAGACGAGGTGGATGGTTCAACAATTGTATAACTAGTATTAGTAGTATTATTAGTCACATTGGTGATCTCTGTACTACCACTTGTGTGAATAAAATTGGTGATTTTATTGGCAACATCTAATTTGTTGTTAATTAATTGGTCTATGTAACCCTCCGCCACTGTGCTAGACTGCCAACCGCCGTGTCGCTTAAGGGTTAAAAGATCACCACCGGCGTTTACTAATATTGTTGCTGAGGAGCGTCTGAAGCAATGCCCAGTGTAAAGATTCGGATTAGGCAACTTTAAAAATGTTGCTATTTCTTTGGCCATGCCTCCAAATTTATTAATGCCAACCGGTTGCTTCGTGCACTTGCCCTTTTGATAGTTTAAAAACAAACGATTTAGGGATGGATCGTAAGGACGAAGTGCTGCATATTTTTTATAAATTTTATAAAATTCTTCGGTTAGAGTAAAGGAACGTGGGACTTTATTTTTGGAGTTTTCAATTCTGACGTGTAAAGCAGAATTCAAATCTTCAATGTCATTTACCGTGAGTTTAACCAACTCGTCTCGGCGGCATGCTCCTGTGAGGCCAAATACTAGGGCAACCTAAAAATACAAAATGTATTATGTATCAATTATATAATCTTAGGTATAGTGATATGATATTATATAACGGAAACTTACCTTTACTAATAAGTATATTTCATCGGGAGCATCGTTTAAAAATTTTTGGAGCTCTTCCGCTGATAAAATTTTAGATTTTTTAGGTATATACTGTTCCGATTTTCTTTTTAACTAAGATCGCAATTTCGCATATTTCGAAATATCTATGTTATTTTTTACATTCATTGTACTTCTTAACATCGAGTACTGGGACCACATTGTAGAAGCCTTTAAAGTTTTTGATAAATGTTCAAAATAAACTAAAAGAACGTTTTCAGAAAAGGATTTCACTTTACAAGTTTTTCTCCAATCCATAAACTTATCGTACGCTATTTCATATTTCTTTCTGGAAGTTACTGGTAATAAATCCAGAGTGACATTTGCCGCTTTTTCCAGAATTTCTGGCGGTGTATTATCAAAATCACTTTCATCTATATCCATTATAACAAATTTTATGAAATTTATAAATTTATAATCTATTTTCTGCAGCTTAATCAAAAGCAAATTACAATTTATAAAAACTTTGACGTTTATCACAGTAAACAGAAATCTCAAGAACCTAGACTGCAAGCCACCTATGTTATGACTAAAAAAATGTGAATTCTCCATTTAAGTGTACATATCGTGGGATAAATGATTAAAGTCGTGGGATAGATTCATTTATCCCACGGCTTTGGAAAAGTCTAACATTGTAGCATCGAAAAATGTGAGAAGAGAGCTATATTGTATAGCAGTCGTAGAAAATAGTATATTGTGAAACAAGTGGGAAAAGTCGGACTTTTCTTACGAGTGTGAAAGTTGTGGCACGAGCCTGAAATGCGAGTGACGCAACACACGAGTAAGAAAAGTGCTTTTCCCACGTGTTGCACACTATACTTTTTCTACAACTGCAACTACAAATACGTTTATGTACCCACCGTCAAATTTAATAATAAAATATTTAGATATTGTTGGATACTTTTAACGAAAACTTACCTTTTCTAATAAGTATATTTTATCGGGAGCCCCGTTTATAAATTTTTGGAGCTTTACCGCTGATAAAATTTTACATTTTTTAGGGATGTATTGTTTCGATTTTATTTTTAAAAAAAATCGCAATTTCGCATATTTAGAAATATCAATGTTATCTCTTATATTCATTGTACTTCTTAACATCGAGTATTGTAGAAGCCTTTAAAGTTTTAGATAAATGCTTAAAATTAACTAAAAGAACGTTTCCAGAAATGGAATTCACTTTACAATTTTTCTTCCAATCCATAAACTTATCGTAAGCTACTTCATATTTCTTTCTGGAAGTTACTGGTTATAAGTCCAGAGTGACATTTGCCGCTTTTTCGATAATTTCTGGCGGGATACTATCATAATTACTTTCATCTATATTCATAATAACAAATTTAATAAAATTTATAAATTTATATCCTATTTTTTGTAGCTTAATCAAAAAACAAATTACAATTTATAAAAGCTTTGACGTTTATGACAGAAAACAGAAAACTCAAGAACAAAGACTAAAAGCCACCTACGTTATGACTAAAAAAATGTCAATTCTCCATTTAAATGTACATATCGTGGGATAAATGATTAAAGTCGTGGGATAGATTCACTTATCCCACGGCTTTGGAAAAGTCTAACATTGTAGCATCGGAAGATGTGAGAGAAGAGCTGTATTCTATAGCAGTCGTAGAAAAAATGGTTTGTTTAACGGGTTTAGGATTACCAAGTGGAATACTTATTACATATATTTTTGGACCAATAAGTTCGGTTAAAGGTATAAGTTTACTGTGTGCAACTCCTACTGCTCTGCATGTGTTATTAAACTTTCTCCTAGTTGAGTCACCCAATTATTTAGCATTAAAAGGAAAGGAAGAGGAAGCTATAAAATCTTTAAAACATTTTAAAAAACATAAAAATAATGAACAGTTACAAGAAGAGTATAAAAAAATAGAGTAGTTAAAAGTGCCTTAAATACGAGTTCGAGAATTATTTAAACTTAAAGCTTCAAGGAAAGCCATTTATATAGCCATGATATTGTGTTTTACTCAGCAAATGTCAGGTATTAACGCTATGTTTGGTTTTATGACTATAATTATTTTTAATGAGGCTGATGTTTATTTATCTGGGAACATGGTTGGAATTTTAGTGGGTATAATACAATTTCTATCGTTTATAATAGCTGCTAATTATATAGACAGATTAGGACGAAGAATACTCTTATTAATTTCCACATTGTCTGTAGCAATATGCTTAATTGCTTTAGGAATTTTCTTTTACCTAAAGCATGTTGAAGTCGTGATACCAACTACTATTAAGTGGCTACCAATTTTATTTATCATAATTTATATAATTGGTTACAGTTTAGGTTTAGGTCCTGTTCCTACTACTATTATAGGAGAAATTTTTCCATTAGAATTACGGTCTCTAGGTGCTTCTACAGTTCTATTATTTGATGTTTTTGTATTAGCGATTGTTATGATTTGCTTTCCATTATTGAAAAGTATATATGGAATACATTTTTGCTTCTTTCTACACAGTTTAATGGAAATAATAGGATTTACTGCTATGTTTTTTCTGGTACCTGAGACAAAAAGAAAAACATTTTTAAAAATTCAAGATATTTTAAGTCAATAATATTTATAGCAGATATTTTACTAAAGTAAATATTAACTTGTATATAGTTTTATAACTTTGTCCAGGATTGTTCTACAAAACCTTACTTATAAAAGTGCTTCTTTAAGAATAAAAGTAACTATTATTCACTGTATGATGTCACATAAGAAACGTAAATCAAATAAAATCAAATAATATAATTTATTGCTAAGTAAAATAAATAGTACATTCTAATATACAAAATAAAAATGGAAATTATATAAACATTCATGGTGTTGGATCAATGAATGACGTAAAAAATAGGACATTGATGTTCCAACAACACCCAAAATTACAACAAAAAGTTCGCTATTCACTCGACCCAGCAACCCATATGTAGACTAAAAAACAAAATGCCAAGAACACAAAAAAATTCAAATATCCGATTATAACCTCTATTCATTAAACGCGTTGTACATGGCCGAACCTTATCCACCACGAGAATTAACTATGCAGAAGATGCATCCTTATACATCTCAGAAAATTTAACGGACTTAGACTTCTCCATTCAACAGAAATATTAATGTAAGAAGACGCTATTCTGTATGTAAAAGATCGACGGAACTGACTGCTAGAATAACGCGGAATAGAAAGAAGACGGTTTAGAGTAGAAATGTTCCTTCAAAATGTGAAACTAAAATCTTATGATAAAAACTTAATAGATGAATCCTACGCCGACCCTCCATATTTATCCTCAGGGCACCAAAGACATGATTACAACGACGGATACCATATACAAAGCGTAAACAGGAATTCTGAACATTTTGAATCCTAGAAGAAGTAAATCGATTAAGACAAGGGACGCAAACAACATCACAGAAATAATATAACTCAGGACAAGGGAGTCACATAGTGTCTTACGTATTATACACCAATTGGTGAACACTTACGAAAGGGTTAAATTTGCCTTAAATATGATTAGGAATTTTTAATGGAGGTAGAAATATGCTCTCTAAACCGAAGACTAATATCCACCATCAGACCTAAATTCCTGGCCACCGATGAAAAACCTAAAACATCATTGCTAAGCTTCAAACGTAGATTCTACTGAAGAAAATCACTGTCTCGATTTTTGCAGAGAAAGAGCAGATACGTCTTTTAAAGTCTAATTTTTAAGCAATAGTTATTCACATTTAAGATTAAATGAAGTTGAATCTTCATTGATAATGTGCTTCGCCACTGCCACCTCCTTAGTGCAAAATGGAAAGTACAACGGCGGATCATCGGCATGTAGATGATACCTGCAGAACTTCAAACAACTATTTAAATGTGAAGTATATATGGAATGAGAATATTATTTACACGCTAAATATTTTGATTCTAGTTTCAAATGAACGATTATATGACTTAAACTACCAACGATCTAAATTTTAAGAGTAAAGTGTGTTGCCTAGATTTGGTGGTAAGAGGTAGGAATATTCTACATACATGTGTTCGTTTATTACACCATTGATATTGTTTTGTTTTTAATTTTGGATACTGTCACATTTAATGAAAGAGCATATTAATTCATTAGTTTTATATTTTACTGTATTGTTTTGTAATACATTTAACTAGGTCAAAGTCATTAGGTAAGTTAGATTTCAACGCGTACCTAAATAATTCAATTTTTAAGCTTGTCTGAAAAAGTCAACCTTTAAGATGTTTCAAAAACAGACCGTTGTGACTTTTGGCATATTTATTGTGACTAAGTGTGAAATGCCAGCATATAGTCTAACTGGTAAGATTACCACGACCTGGGTGGAAAGTGTCCCTAGTAAAGCCCAAACCAAACCACTAGGGCACATCCTTCTATCCCCCGAGGCGGAAACATACAAGTAAGTCGTGTACAAAGTATAGTATTCTACTCATGTATAATAGCTATAATTCATTCAGATGATCTTCGTCAACAATAGCTATCACTATACGATCGTTAAATAATATACTATTAAGTAGTATACTTAGTTTTATAGTAAAACTAGCGGACCCGGCGAACTTCGCATCGCCTAACACTAATGTTTTTTCCAATTTTTTAGTAATTTTTTATTTTTACGATTAATTTTTTGTATTTTTTATCATATTTTCTCTTTAGTTACCAGTTTTTACTATTATTTATAGTACTTTGTAATTTATCGGTTAGGTATATTATATTAACTGCGCCACCTAACGGTGGCGTCATAGTTCTTAGGTAAGTAAGTTTTGCTTTTTTAAATATATGAGATATTAACTGCGCCACCTTACGGTGGCGTCATATTACCTAATTATGTAAGAATTACAGGTGTAAATTTATAACATCTCAACTGCGCCACCTTAGGGTAGCGTCATAATGATTAATTTCGTAATAAGCGCGTCGGATCGCTGCAAAATTCAAAGTGCTATAAGGAAAATCGCGGCCTCCGTTGCCGCCGCCCCTGCCGGCCAGTACCACCGCAAGCGCTACGTCCCGCAATTTTAAATCTGCAATATCTTCGAAAATATTCATTTAAATCTTGTGCTGTAAAGGACCATATAGATCTATATTAAATCAACAAGGTATTTAAGCTATTTAATTGGATAAGGATTAATGCTGTATTGGTTAAAATCGCTTCGAAAATTAGCCATTACTTGTCGTAAAAAGTAAATGACAAAAAAATGTTATTGTGGGATATCCATAAGAGATAGACATATACCATCGAGGAGTTTTCTGTAGACCTTTTCAATGTGTACAAATAATTAGTACATTATTTTGATAAATCTCGTAGGGTTCAGCCTGCGTTTGCAATGTAAGCGGAAAAAAATTGATAATTAACGACATCATATTAGAAACCTCAAAAATAACAGTATTTCTCCACTACTTAATAGATGTTATTATACATATAAACCTTCCTCTTGAATCACTCTATCTATTAAAAAAAACGCATCAAAATCCGTTGCGTAGTTTTAAAGATTTAAGCATACAAAGGGAAATAGGGACAGAAAAAGCGACTTTGTTTTATACTATTGTATTGATATTGTGATATTATCCTATTATATGTTATAAATTAAAGAACAGATCAAATTAAGTTATTAATAAATTCATTAAAAAAAAAGGAATATTCTTGATCCTGGGCAGAATACAAAAATTAGGTTGTATATAAATAGTATTAATTTTCTTCAAGTTCCTTAGTTTTAGTGTTGTTTTAATTTTTTCTTCGTTCCTAAAAAAGGAAACATAAATTTAGAAATAAAATATAAGGAGTACCATGATATATTCATAATTATAAATAAAAGGAATCATGTAATTTTCTTTCTATAAAACAAGAAATTTGTCTGAGAAAGTATGCTAGAAATAATATTTTTTTTATGCAAAGAATAAGTTCAAATATAAATTAAATGTAGAATTATATGCTGTATTAACTAATGCATATAAGTATTTAAAAGCTATTATTATGGTTTAAATTTTAAATGAAAAAATTTATTAAAAGAATGAAATGAAAAGTTTTAATATTAATAGTAATAAATAAAAAACATAAATTTGTATAAGAATCCTAGGTATAAGATAAATTGTAAATAGAAATTAATCAAGTGCACGGATGTCATAAATTAAGTTATTATCAAGTAGGCATCAGATAGATACTAATAAGAATTGTTAGGATAGTTGTTTTTTGTTATTTTTGTTTTGTAAGTTGTTGATTTGAAACGACTCTCTCTTGTTTTTTGTTCAGAAAGAGGTAAGACGTGTTAAATTTGCTCTTGTGATTTTTTACGATTTTTATTAAAAAATTTCAATATAAATCAGTCTTGAGTAATTGAATATTATCATAAACGTTTGTAAGAAGAAAACTAAAGTATATTGGTAAGCAGAAAGTTAATTTTTATATAAATAAAAGAAATCAGAAGATGAGAACGTGATAGCAAATGGTGCTATGAATGTAATCTTGAATTTCCAAGTACGTGTTAAATAGAAAGAAGGAATAAGTACATACCAGCGTTGCAGAGTTCATTAAGCAGTTAGAAGACCTTTTTCTTGAACGAGTTTATGGTTTCTTTTGATAATCCTGTAGCAGACTAGCTAAGAGAATTCATAGATCCTGGAGTCACGGTATTAATATTGCACTATTCACCTTAATAAAGAACTTTCTTGTGTTTTCTATATATAATTGGATGAACAATTAATTTCCTCATTTTCACTTTTACTCTATTCACATATTTTATTAGTTTTAAGAATTTTTTGATATGTATAATACCACCATTTATTAATCTTTTCATATCATTTTACTCACATAATTAGTAATCATAGAATCTCACATTGACGAGAAGATAGGTTACAGATCTTCTTCTTTTTAATTTAAACATCCATAGGTATCATTTGGTACATAATAGTTATTATGCATATAATTTCAAGACAATAAATTAATAAAATAAAACATTGAATTCTGCCCTGAGATAGAGTCGTTGATAAAAAAAAATTATAAACAATAATTCAATTCACATCAAATTTTAAAGTTAAATATAATTATTTTAAATTTACATCATTTTAAATATAACATATAATCAGATAAACAACACAAAATTATAAACAATTAATAATATACATTTACATTTTCATATATGTTATAAAATTGGCGCCCAACGTGGGGCTCTAAATAATACAAACTAGAGCCTATTTAAATAATTAATATTTAAAATATTTTTTTTGAAAACTTGATTTGAAAATTTTTTTTGTGATTCCGTATTAGTTATAAGCTAAATACAAAGGTAATAGCTTATAAAATATTTATTGGTATAAAGGTATTTCTTTAGAAATTTGCACATTACTTGTATTTATCTGGGTATTTTAAATTGTAAGAATGGATAGAAAAATGAGATTGAGAGATGGTAAAGTAGTAGGAGAGGATAGCGAGAGTAGTGATGGAGGAGAGATTGAGGTAGAGAGTGTTGCGGTACAAGTACATGAAGAGAGAGTATTGGGAGCAGGAGATTATCGAGTGGAGGAATTGATCCAAACTAGACAACAGGAAGGAGCAGAATCAGAAGAAGGTGATAATTTAATGGAGATAGGGGGAGAGAATGATTGAACTATGGTTGAAATTGAGACAGATGTAACTGGTGGTGGAGATGAAAAAGAAGAACAGGAGGTACAAACACAATCAAAGGAAGAAAGTCAATTAGACATGCTCAGCATGTTACAAAGGATCATGACGACTATGGACAAGAGGTTTGATCAACAAAAAGAAGATAATGTAAAAATGAGAGAAGATATGAATTATAAATTAGATCAGCAAAAAGAAAACATGGACAAGAAATTGGATCAGCAAAAAGAAGATATTAATAAAAAATTAGATGAAATAAAAGAAGATAATAAGATTTTTAAAAGAGAAATTAGTAGTATTAAAGAAGATAATTTGAAGATCAAGGAAGAAATGAAAATTATGAAGATAGACTGTGACAAGAATATGGAACAGCAAAATATTAAATTAAGGAATGAAATCCAGGAGACAGGGATTAAAATTAAGGGGGAAATTAAAATTGTAGAAGAGAAAATAGTAGAAGTGAGTAAACAAACAGAAGAAATAAAAAAAGAAATAGGACAGATAAAGTTGCAAGAGCAAATTAATGAAGAAGTTGTAGACAATTTAAAAATTAACTTAGGTAAGGAATTTGAAAGGATAGAAGGAGAAATACAGAATCAAAAAGAAACTTGTAGTAAAAATTTAGAATTAACAGGGTTAAATTTGAATAAAGAAATGGAGGATATACATAAGAAGTTACAAGAAGTTATGGAGAAGGATGTTAGAGGAAATGCATGGGGAGTTATGCCTAATATTATATCAAATTACAACAATAATGGAATCAAATTTGACGGAAACATTAACAATATTCATCCTAAGGTGTTTATCAACATAATAAAAAGCAAAATAAAATATACAACAGATTTTATTGAACAAAAATTATTAATACGTAATATGCTAACGGGACATCCTTTATTATGGTTCTGTAATAAAGAAAATCAAATACTGTCAATCCTTGATTTTGAGGAACAATTTTGTAAATATTTTTGGGGGGAGATTCAACAAGCGATATTCAGGGAAAAACTATATTTTGGAAAATACGATTATAGTAGGGGAAGAAATTATAATAATTATGCCATGCAACTATACAACAATGCTCAATATTTGAAACCGAAAATGAGGGAAGAAGAAATAGTTTTGTACGTGGCAAGACAGTACAATCATGATGTGACTGAAACAATAGCTCTACACAATATCAAAACTATGGAAAATTTATCCAACTATTTGATGCGACTGGAAAGAAGTATGATGAGTGAGAATAGGGATAATAGGAATGAAAGAGGTAATGAAAGGAATCGATATGAAAATAGAAGTAATGGGGGTAATAGATTTAATGATAGAAATAGGGATGAAAATAGAAATAATGACAATGACCGATTCAATAATAGGAACAGAGATTTTAATAGGGGATATAGTAATTTTAATAGGAATGATACTAGGGGAAATGTAAATAGGAATGATTATAGATATAATAGAAATGGGGAGAATAGATATTCTGATAGAAGAAATAGGGAATTTCCAAATAATAATAATTATGATAGGAATGTAGGATCAGGTGATAGGTGGAACAGAAATAATAATTATAGTAATAGAAATTATGATAATAGAAATGTAGCAAATCGGGATAATGAAAGGAGGGATAGAGGTGAAAACAGTAGACAGGTGAATGTTGTAAGTGCTAATCAGAGTGATGTGACTGGTCAAGGCCAGGAACAGAGCGCGGATTTTGCATAAATCGCTCTCATGTGCATAATATCATCTACTCTTCTAAGTATGAACATCCTAGGGAATTTATTGTGAATGATGACGAGGTTAAAATTAATGAACTAAAAAGGTTAATTTTTATAGAGGGGGTTTTCCAAAATATTAAATGTAAAATTATGATAGATACTGGTTCAGAGGTTACGTTAATTAGTCAAAGGGTGGTTTCACAAATCAAACAAGATGATATTATGGTGATAAAAACAAATAAATTATCATTAGTGGGAGCAAATAATAAGAAATTATATGAAACAAGTAATATGATTATGGGGGAAATTTTAATAGGGTTTAAAATGTATAAATTTCAAATGTTATTAATACAAAATTTGAACTATGACATTATATTGGGTTCAGATGAATTAAATAATCATAAGGTTATCATCGATTATGAGGATGAATGTTTAAGATGGGAACAACAAATAATACCATTTATAGTAAAAAAAATGAAAGTTCGGAAATTAATAAGAATGTTATGTACAACAACATAGAAAATATGGAGTTTGACAAATTAGAAGAAAATTGTGGATTGTATAGGACGGAAGTAGAAATATTATGTAAGAAATATTATAAATTGTTTAATGAAGATATATGTATAGCTACAAATTACACGCACAAGTTGGAGATGAATAAAGATATTAAGAATTTTAAAATAAAAACTTATCCGATACCGTATAAAATAAAAGATGAAGTATATGAAGAATTAAATAAAATGTTGAAGGATGGAATAATAGAAAGATCGGATTCTCCATACATAAATGCAATTACTTGTGTAAGAAAGAAGTCAGGAGAGATTAGAATATGTCTTGATGCAAGAAACATAAATGCCTATACAGTCAAACAATATGAAAGTCCTATGAATGTGGAAGGAATTTTTGGAAGAATTACAAATGCAAAAATTTATTCTAAATTAGATCTTAAACACAGTTTCTGGTTAATTTCTTTAGAAGAAAATAGTAGACCATATACAGCTTTCATGGTAGATGGTATTGTATATCAATTTTGTGTGGTGCCATATGGATTGCAAAGTTCATGTGCAGCTTTAGTTAGAACTTTACATACAATTTTAAATAAATATGAATCATTCATTTTACACTACATTGATGATATTTTAATTTATTCGGAAAATGAAATTGTACATAAAAAACATTTAGAAATTACATTAAAAGAATTGGAAAGAGCTGGACTCAAATTAAATGTGGAAAAGTGTAAATTTTATCAAAAAGAAGTTAAATATTTAGGATATGTCTTGAATACGACAGGGGTAAGTATGGATCCTGAAAGAGTACAAGCTATTATGAATTATCAAACACCTAAAAATTTGAAGACGTTAAGAGGATTCCTTGGAATTATAAATTATTATAAAAGATTAATACCAGATTTGTCAAATAAAGAAGTTCCTTTAATAGAGCTACTGAAAAAAGATGTTAAATGGAAATGGACACCCGAGAGAGAAAAAGCTTTTCAAGAATTAAAATTTGTCTTTACCAATAATTTAAAAGTGTATCACCCACAATACGATAAAGTATTTATACTTAGGACAGATGCATCGATAGAAAGATTAGCAGGAGTGTTAATACAAGTTCAGGAAGGAGGAGAAGTACCTATTAGTTTTGTATCAAGAGTAACAAAGAATTGTGAGAAGAAGTACACGGTTACGGAATTGGAGATGGCCAGTGTGGTATTTTGTATAACCAAATTAAGGTTTTATTTATTAGGAGCAAAGTTTATAGTGGAGAGTGATCATAATGCTTTAACGGCGATGATGAAAAATAGGTATGCAAATAATAGGGTACACAGATGGTTATTATTGTTGCAAGAATACGACTTTGAGATTAAATATATTCCAGGAAAGAGTAACATCATAGCAGATGCATTAAGTAGGGAAAGTGAAGAACAAGGGGACTATAAAAAATTCAAAATAGGTATAAATAAATTATTGGATAAAGAGGGATTATTTACTTTGGAAAGGGTTATACAAGATCAGAATTATTTGACAGAGGTGGAAAAGAGAAGAAATTTTACAGAAGACAATATTATTTATAAAAAACTAGAAAATTGGGATACATATGTTATTACAACTAATTATGCAAAGGAAATTCTATATAATCTTCATCACGAATATGGTCATATCGGAGTAAGAAAATTATGGATGCTATTTAGGGAAAATTATTATGCGAAAAAGGATTTAACTAGAGCCAAAGAAATATGCAAAGCTTGTATAATATGTCAATTAGCCAAAGAAAAAAATTATCATAATAGCAATATAAATAAATCAATAGTGACACAAAAACCATTACAAATTTTAGCAATAGATTTTATAAGTAATTTAGTGGAGAGTATTCAGGGATGTAAACACATATTGGTCATGGTAGACATATTTACAAAATATGTACAGATGTATCCTTGTAAAAGAACAAATACCAATACAATATTAAAATGCATTAAAAATTATATACAAATACATGGAAAACCAGAGAAATTAATTTTAGATCATGCCACATATTTTGAGAATTATAAATGTTTTATCTGCATGTCAACATTATAATATACAAGTAAATTTTATTAGCATTAGAAATCCATCGTCAAATCCAGCTGAAAGATATATCAAAGAAGTAATTAAATATTTGAGAATTTTATGTATACAAGAACACGATCAGTGGGAAAATAACTTGGATAAAGTACAAAGATATGTGAATGAAACACCTCATGGAGTGACGAAAGAATGTCCAGAGTTTTTATTTAAAGGTAGAGTACCAGAAAGAAAGTGGGAATGGAATAGAAGACAAGAAATCCAAGAAATATTAGATAAAGTTCATAAAAATTTAAAAAGAAACGCAGAACGATATGTCAAGAGACAAGAAAAGAAATTGAAAAAGAAAACTAAATTTGAAAAGGGAGAACTTGTCATAATAAGAGCTTTACAAGTAGCGGATAAAAGGGAAAATTTATGTGCAAAATTATTAATGCCTTTTGAGGGACCATATGTGGTAGATAATCATAATGCTGAAAACAGCTATCGGTTAGTATATCCGGATACAGGGAGATTAAGGGGAGTTTTTAATATTAAGGATGTGTACAAGTTTACACCAGAAGAGGGGTAGATGATATTAATAGCAAAGTTTTGTAAATAATAGTATTAAGATGTAAATATTAAATTAAGATTGGTTTTAGATGGTTTTATTGAAAAAAGGTTTATACAATCTGTGCAAATAATTTTAATTGAGGCTAAAGTTTTTGTTAAATGAGTGTTTATTTATAAAAAAAAAAAATAGATTAAAATTATAATTTTTAATCCAACATCAATGAAATGTTTGATGTAAAAATTTTAATTGGGGGATTTGTGATATTATCCTATTATATGTTATAAATTAAAGAACAGATCAAATTAAGTTATTAATAAATTCATTAAAAAAAAAGGAATATTCTTGATCCTGGGCAGAATACAAAGTTTAGGTTGTATATAAATAGCATTAATTTTCTTCAAGTTCCTTAGTTTTAGTGTTGTTTTAATTTTTTCTTCGTTCCTAAAAAAGGAAACATAAATTTAGAAATAAAATATAAGGAGTACCATGATATATTCATAATTATAAATAAAAGGAATCATGTAATTTTCTTTCTATAAAACAAGAAATTTGTCTGAGAAAGTATGCTAGAAATAATATTTTTTTTATGCAAAGAATAAGTTCAAATATAAATTAAATGTAGAATTATATGCTGTATTAACTAATGCATATGAGTATTTAAAAGCTATTATTATGGTTTAAATTTTAAATGAAAAAATTTATTAAAAGAATGAAATGAAAAGTTTTAATATTAATAGTAATAAATAAAAAACATAAATTTGTATAAGAATCCTAGGTATAAGATAAATTGTAAATAGAAATTAATCAAGTGCACGGATGTCATAAATTAAGTTATTATCAAGTAGGCATCAGATAGATACTAATAAGAATTGTTAGGATAGTTGTTTTTTGTTATTTTTGTTTTGTAAGTTGTTGATTTGAAACGACTCTCTCTTGTTTTTTGTTCAGAAAGAGGAAAGACGTGTTAAATTTGCTCTTGTAATTTTTTACGATTTTTATTAAAAAATTTCAATATAAATCAGTCTTGAGTAATTGAATATTATCATAAACGTTTGTAAGAAGAAAACTAAAGTATATTGGTAAGCAGAAAGTTAATTTTTATATAAATAAAAGAAATCAGAAGATGAGAACGTGATAGCAAATGGTGCTATGAATGTAATCTTGAATTTCCAAGTACGTGTTAAATAGAAAGAAGGAATAAGTACATACCAGCGTTGCAGAGTTCATTAAGCAGTTAGAAGACTTTTTTCTTGAACGAGTTTATGGTTTCTTTTGATAATCCTGTAGCAGACTAGCTGAGAGAATTCATAGATCCTGGAGTCACGGTATTAATATTGCACTATTCACCTTAATAAAGAACTTTCTTGTGTTTTCTATATATAATTGGATGAACAATTAATTTCCTCATTTTCACTTTTACTCTATTCACATATTTTATTAGTTTTAAGAATTTTTTGATATGTATAATACCACCATTTATTAATCTTTTCATATCATTTTACTCACATAATTAGTAATCATAGAATCTCACATTGACGAGAAGATAGGTTACAGATCTTCTTCTTTTTAATTTAAACATCCATAGGTATCATTTGGTACATAATAGTTATTATGCATATAATTTCAAGACAATATCAAATTAATAAAATAAAACATTGAATTCTGCCCTGAGATAGAGTCGTTGATAAAAAAAATTTATAAACAATAATTCAATTCACATCAAATTTTAAAGTTAAATATAATTATTTTAAATTTACATCATTTTAAATATAACATATAATCAGATAAACAACACAAAATTATAAACAATTAATAATATACATTTACATTTTCATATATGTTATAATATATATTTTAAACATATTTATTTATTCCTGTCTTATATTACCTTTAAGTTAGAATTAAGTTATTATAGCTTTTTAAAGTGTGTAATATTGATTCCTAAATATACCGCAAGTAACATTTATTTCTTGAATTAATTCGTTTTAAAGTTTAATTAAAAAAATATCATATATCCCAAAAGTAAGATAAAAAAATCAAAAACTACTCTTTAAATTTACATAACTTTTATTGTTTTAGTTTGAACAATTGTGAAAAAAAACATTATATATGCCTTGAGATAAATACTTTTCGTCGTTGTACGTTATCTAGGCTTCGTGGCATTTTTGGTATGTTTAAACAAAATTTATTAATTAATAAAAAAGTTTTTAAAATAATTTAAAAAGAGCTATTTTGCCATTAATTTAGCATTTTTTTTGTTATCGATTTTAATTTTGTTTATTTTTTCTGTATAAAAAATTTCTTCGCTGAATACAAAACTCTTAATAGAGAAGTTTTTGAATTAAGAGCAAAATAATGAATTGGATGTTTTAATTGTTTATTTAAAAATGTGGCGTGTGATTGTTGTATAAAAATTTCTTACCCCACCCCATTTAAGGAATGGGAGAGAAATTTTTATACACCAGATGTTAAGTTGAAAGAAGACAAATACATCTGTGAAAACCGCATTCGATTCGGATCAGTAGTTTTCATGTGATGCGCACACAAACATTATTAGCTCCCGCACGGGCCAGTTCGTCAGCCTTCTCATTGCCCCGAAACCCTGAGTGTCCTGGTTTCCATGCCAGTGTCAGAGAATTTTGACTTGCGGCATGTGTCAGGGCCCCAACGCCGGCGCCGTCCCACACCAGCTGTGAGCTTATTTGTGCTGACGCCTTTAGAGCTGCTTGGCTGTCCGAGTATATGACTACGGTTTTACCCGTTATACCCTGACTTACGATCTCCGTTGCACAGTGTTGTATGGCCATTACTTCCGCCTGAAACACTGTGGCATACGCACCTAGACTTAGTTGGACTTTTGTCCTGTGTCCTCTACTGTATATACCTGACCCTGTGCCTTTCTGAGTCTTTGAGCCATCGGTATACCAGATTGACTCCCCTTCGATTGGGGGGCCATTCTTCCATGAGTCCCTTTTCAGTATTTCTACTCGTAAGTTTCTCGCAAAGTTATACCTGGGGACTATCCTGTCCTGAGGCATGCTCATTATTTGATCCGCCTTAACCCTATCATATAACTCTGCTTGCTTTTTTCCTTTAAATAAGGTAATGGGAGCCTGGCCTTGTAGCAGCCTGTAAGCAGTTGCCATAACCTTGTCCTGTATGTAGATACGCAATGGTGGTAGGTTGAGCAGAACCTGTAGTACGTCCGTTGGGGCGGTCCCCATGGCACCTGTAACATTCAGGCATGCCTGCCTTTGAATGCTTTCCAGCTGCCTGATCACCCCGGACTGCTGCGTTCTACTCCACCACACCACCGAACCATAGGTTAACATTGGCCTAATAACTTGTGTATACAACCAAAGGTTCATTTTGGGGTTCAGGCCCCAGTTCTTGCCACACAATTGTCTACACCTACCAAGGGCTATTGTAGCTGTGCTTTCATCCTTGCACCACTTGTACCCCATATTCATTGCGGACTGCATCCGCTCTAAAACTGTGCCCAGAAACTTTCCCTGAATGATTATGGCCATATCATCTGCGAAGCCTAGGCAGTGAAGGCCTTCATTGAGGAGTTTTTTAAGGAGGTCATCCACAAGTGCTGACCACAGCAGAGGCGACAGTACCCCTCCCTGCGGACAGCCCCTTCCCACTGTTGCCTTAATGGACGCCTCACCTAGCTTGGACACTACGATCCTATGCGTTAGGTTGGCATACACCCATTGGTACTCCTCTCCTTGAAAGTGCGTTGGTCATTGACTCGGGTCCCACATTACTGAAGGCTCCTTCAATGTCAATAAACGCCGCTAGGGCTACTTCTTTGTCTTCAATTGACTTTGATAATAGCCTCTTCAAGTCATCCAGCGCTAGGTCTGTGGATTTTCCCCGCTGGTATGCATATTGACGATCACTTAATGGGTTCTCCGTTAAGATTTCTTCCCTTATATATCTATCGCCATCCTCCCCACTTTAGGGAGATATAATACTTCCACCGTTTGCCACACATATGTTATAAATCTATAGGCCAAACAAGCCTTAAAGATTTTGCACAGATGTGTTATAATTGCATACAGCCCTTTCTGGAGTAGGGCTGGGTATATTCCATCCGTTCCTGGTGTTTTGAATGGACGGAATGTGCTGATAGCCCATCTGATTTTTTCAGGTCTTGTTATTTCGGTAGCTAGCTTCCAGTCATCCCTTAAGGGCCTTACCGGCCTTTGACCGTGGCCTGCGCTATCCGATCCCGCTTCCATAAACCGTGAGCCAGAAAAGTGTGCCAATGTTAGCATTCTTAAACTTTCCTCCAATGTTGTGGTGTATGATCCGTCCTCCTTTTTGAGGAGGCCGACCTCTTTCGCTGTACCATCCTTAGCCAGGACCTTGTGGATTCTTGAACATGCGGGGGTCGTTTGGACTTCCTCGCAGAACCTCCTCCAGGAGTCTCTTTTGGCTTTTAGGATTTCTTTATTGTACAGCGTTAACTTTTGTCTGTACTCTTCCCAGTTATGAACGATTTTGGCCTTGTTAAACAGCCTTCTCACCTGAGCTCTAAGCTTCTGTAGGTGTTCGTTTCACCAGGGAGTGTTTCTTGTGTACTTTCTTGTCTGTTCCGGGCAGCTTTCACGATAAGCCGACCCAATAGCCTTGCTTACCCTGTCCACCTCCCGGTCCAAACTGTACACATCTCTTATTGACACCGTTCTGTCCTCGAGATTTTCATTGAGGTAATTTACATAGTCCTTCCAATTCGTTCTCCGTGGATTTCTGAAAGTGGTCTCAATAATTTTAGGGGTGACAATATTAAACCTTACATGCCTCGGATCCGACCCAGACGGCTCGTCCTAGACATGCCAGTGTTCAATCTTGTTGTAAATCTTGTTTGTGCAGAGGGTCATATCAAGGACCTAACTGCGTATATGTATATGTAAGCTATTACTAAGTCGGCCCCCACGATCAACGGTAGGTTTTTCCTCCGGCTGTAGCTTATGATGTCCATTAGGTGACCTGGAGGACAAACCCTATCCTCTCCAGGAAAGTACGCCGAGCAGACCATTAGCCTTCTGATGCCTTCTTCCGTGGATATTGACAGTATGGCTGCAACGAAATCCACAGTGCATAGCACCGGAATCAGCTTACATCCAACTGTCTAAGAAAACAATATCCAGGCACGGGGCTTTATAGCCTTTGTGTTATATATCAATTTGCCATGGTGCGGTTTTAAGCCTGCAACCCTACCTCCGTATAGCCATGGCTCCTGCAGGAGGGCTACCTCCACGCCTTCTTTCTCAAATCTTCGACACACTATGGCCGATGCAGCCTTTACATGTTGGAGATTTGCCTGCAGGACCCTGACTGTACCTAAGTCTTTATAAGGATCCATACAAGTCCCACGAGAAGCTAGGGAAGGGATGGTCCACCTGGTTAGAGCCCCGCATAACCAGGTAAGGCTAATTACAAGGGGGTTTCGCCCGGTGCCCCCAGGGGACCTCACACCTTCACTTGGGGTTGTTTGTGTAATTATTAGCCGTAAGATGAGGGAGGGACATCAGGCCCTCTCCCAGCTTGCCGTTGCCCGGGGTGTGCCTCTGGGAGGCCAATACACCAGGGTCGTGCTGATTCGGGGGGTGGATCCAGAAGGCTAGTAGTAGTCAGCCACTCATGCTTCTGCATCCATCCCACCCTTCACTGCACCACCTTATGCCCCAATTCATTAAATTTTCAAGAATTTATTTACAACTTTAATGACTTCTGGCGACGTATAAGCCTCGATCTAGACTTCTGGAAATAATTTTACACTATTTCTATTGGTAAAAACTATAAAATTACAAATTTTCAAAACTGCACCTTATGATTTTATTCATGTTAAAAATTTACAAGTTTGGCCGCCCGCCCACGCGTTTCGCCTCAGTAGCGACTTCTGGCATTGACATTACACGCTACACAATAGATAAGGAAGGTTTTTATATAATCATTTTTACTGCACCTTATCATTTTTAATTTTCGTAGCCAGCTCTCCGTCTATATGTTCGATAGACCAATACAACAACCCACCCGTATGTAACCTTTAGGTTAGGCATCCTGGGCATCCACTTGTGATTTTTAGTAGCAGCCACTAAAAAATCGCTAAATTACCTTGGTTGTCACGTGGATCACATTCAAACCTCTTATGTGATGGCTCTTTTACTTTGGGTGAGAAGAAAACGGCAAACGTATCGTTATTGGATTAATCAAATATTTTTAAAGAACTTACTGTAGGGGAAACCCGGGTAACGTGGATACCCCGAACAAAGGGAATATTGCCTATAACTATCAACTATTTTGTTGGCTACTAGCCGTATTATCATAGAAAAGGTTGCCTGATGCCATTTTGTGCGCGGCAAACACAACAGGACGAGTTCGAATCGCGTGGCGACATTGAGCGAGCCGAATGTGTTTTTGGGAAAAAAATAATAATTTACAGAGGTAAGTGATTTGTTTATAACGATATTACTATTTGTAACATGTTCTTTGTTATAAGTAGGATTTGATGCATGATTATGTAGCTTTCAACTATCCGTAGACGAAGAGTTTTGATGCTCTGGTTTTTTAGTTATTCGATATAACTTCAAATATGTACCGGATTGGGCAAAGTGGATACTGTCTTTATTTTGCCCAGCCATGACAAATTATATATTTTTATGGAATTATTTACTTTATAGCGTTTTGTTTTCATTGCAGATGGTGAATAAATATTAAAAAAGACAATGATCCAGGAGTAAAGAAAACATGCAGGCTGCTATAAATTTTTTATTTGGCGGGAGAATTTATTAAAGGAGCGTGCAAAAAATATGAACTAGAGTATCTTAGACTATATCGACATGTGAAAAGTGGAATTGTTTCTCCACAGCTAAATCGATTCCGTTCTATATTCACGAAGGACCAAGAAAATGTAATGGCGGCTTATCTACAAGATAGGACGCAGTGTTTTTTGATCTTACTCAAAATGAGTTTATGAGTCAGGCATATAAGTATGTAAAAAGTAACTATTTACAGATGCAGTTTTTCGTAGAGGAATTGTGGCCAACAGCAAAGAAAAAGGTCCTGTTAATACTAGACATTTACGGAAGTTACATATACTATCCAGCCCTTAAATACACAAACAAAAAGATTTTGGTAATATTTAATTTTTTATCTTCTTTTTAATTTTTAATGTTCAGTTCTATAGCAATTAGTGTTGTTCGCTTTACCCTACTACCGAATTCACTTTACCCGAAGTGCTGGGCAAAGTGGATACTCATGCCTTCGTTGAAATCTGGCCTTAGGTATATCTAATACTTTAATTATTATTAAGGACGACAGTTATTGCATTATGTAAGTTTATTAAATGGTAATTGATTACAAACCATTGTTTTAATTTCCCAAGTTATAACTAAACGACAATAATCAAGAAAAGCTTAAGGTATTCACGTTGCCCGGGTTTTTCCTACTTTTTGTGTTGTTTATCAGACAGCTGATCTTTTTTCAACTTCTTTAATCAACAGCTTCGGTTCAATTGTACTCAAAATGTCCTCGACTTTTCCAGCATATTCCTCGTTGTCTGATATTTAAAAAATATATATGCGTGTCTTTTCTTGTCCGTATGTTTCATTCTGGTGAAGCGAATGTAGCGTCGCTGTAAAAATAAGACAGGTTGCGTTTTTTTAATCTTAACAATTTATTTACTAGAGACAATGTGTTGAATAGTTGCGACAAAAAAATCGCGCATATATTTGTCAGAAACGTATTAAAAGTCTATTGAAAGTCTACATTAGTAGGTGGTAGATGGAACTTTCCATCGCCCGAGGTGGTACCACCCTGCAACTCGTTAAGATGGGGTGAAATGTTCTAAACATGTTTCTCCATTTGAGTTGTAAGTCGGTTCTTTTCCTTCCCCTCTTACCTTTCCGTTTCCCTTCAATCCCCTTCTTTATCTTAAACCATTTTTTAGAAAATACCATAATGAGTTCTTCAGAGGTTAAAAGTTCCGAAAGTAAAATAGTTCCCCATTCCCCGGAGGCGACAGTCTTGGGGAAGTCATGATGGAAATAACATAGCCATCGATCAGTCTACTAGTAGACCAACCTCTAGTTCAGCCAAACTTACCCAGAAACCAAAACGCAAAACAGACTACATATTAACATTCACTAACATCTGCGGGCTAAATCCCAACATTAACGCAACCCATCACTATTTACAGTCTATAAAACCTCACGTTCTTGTTCTTACCGAAACACAAGATTCTGGGAAAAATAGCCTGAAGCATCTTAAATTTCCAGGTTACGAACTTTACCACAACTTTAAACGGCACCATGGTGTATGTGTTTACGTAAGAAGCATACTTTCCTGCTCTAGACTACCTGCACCAGAAAACAACAGAGACAACATCCTTTGGCTAAAATTAACACTAAAAGCATCTAGCAAATTTATATGTTGTATTTATCGGCCATCAGACTGTAATTGAGATGAATTACTAGACTATCTATCACAAAAGATCGACTACCTTAACAGTGAGTACCCTTCTGCAGAGATAATTGTGCTTGGGGATTTTAATGTTCACCACGAAAAGTGGCTTAAGTCCAACAAAACGGACACGGAAGGCAGGCTAACTGAAGAGTTTGCAATTATCCATGGGCTGTCCCAACTAATCGACAAGCCCACTTACTTATCCAAAACTGCCAATCACAGTTCTAATACTCTGGATCTTTTTCTGACCACTTACCCTGAGCAATATAATGTAAATGTTCTGTCTTCCCTAGGTAACTCTGATCATGCTATAGTAGAAGTCAAATGTCCAATCGAATCTCACCCATTCGAGGCACCACCCAAGAGAACTTTTTGGAACTTAAAAAAAGCAGATTGGGAAGGCATTCGAGACTACTTTGCAACTTTTCCCTGGAATCTATTCTGCTTTATTAACGAAGATCCATCGGCAGTTTGCAACAGTATAACTGAAATCATTTAGTGTGCCATGGAAGCTTACATTCCTCACTTTATCAAACGCTTGAAAGCCAAACAGAAGCCATGGTTTAATAAAGATTGCGATGTAGCTCGGAAAGCTAAGATCAAGTCCCAAAAATTATTTATACAAAATCCATCAGCAGAAACAAAACAAGATGATATAAACGCTAGAAACAGATACAACACCACTATTTCCAATTTCAAAAGTCTCTTTGACACTCGAATGAGAAAGAAAGTAATGTTAAACCCTAATGGAAGCCGGTCCTTTGGACTTTCGTCAAACATATCAACAACAATTTTACAAATAGTTCGTTCCCTCCACTCACATCAGAAGACGGCTCAATAGTTACGTCCTCCACAGAATAGGCAGAACTTTTTGCCTAAATATTCTCTTCGAACTCGACACTTAACCCACCGGGAAACATGGTACTATCTTCTATTTCACGGGCTCCCCACACAACGAAAAATATCATATTTAGGGTAGGGCAGAGAGTCCTTGCTATTCTAAATACCAAAAAAGCAAGCGAACTTGATGAAATACCTGCTTTACTCTTAAAATGTTGTGCTCCTGAACTAACGCCAGTTTTCACTAAGCTATTTTAACTATCATATGATACTGGTATTTTTCAAGAATCCTGGAAAACTGCTCGAGTCCAACCAGTCCCCAAAAAAGGCTGTAAAACCCAGCCTTGTAACTACAGACTCGTAGCTCTTCTATCTGTTATTAGCAAAACTATGGAGAAATACGTCAATCACGAGATCCTGAGCTACCTTGAGACACACAACCTTTTAAGTGACAGGCAATATGGTTTTCACCAACAAAGGTCAACAGCCGATCTACTAGCATATGTAACTCATGTCTGGAGTGATGCCATCCACCGCTATGGGAAGACTCAAATAGTATCACTAGACATCTCAAAAGTATTTAATCAAGTGTGACATGCAGCTCTTTTGAACAAACTGCCTTCATACGGACTCTCGCAAAACCTTTGCAGATGGATATCCAACTTTCTCTCCAACAGGCCCATCCAAGTTGCTGTAGATGGACATTTTTCCAGCCTCTAAAAGATCAACGCTGGAGTTCCCCAAGGATCGGCTCTAGATCCTAATCTATTTCTTTTACACATTAATGATCTACGGGAAGCCACTAATAACCCGATACATGGTTTTGCAGATGATAGCAACCTACACTGTAGCAAAGCGCACAACCGTCCCATACCTCTAGATATTCTGGAAGAGGACAGAAGATACACAACGACTTCTCTCAATCAAGATTTGAGAATTGTAGACGAGTGGGGAAGAAAGACTTTTGTTAATTTTAACGCTTCCAAGACAAACATGCGACTCATCTATTGCAATCAACGATCAGACACTGGTAGCGGGCGACTCAATTACGCTAGTTGGTATAACGATCTCCCAGGACTTACTATGGAACGAACATATTACATCCATAGTAACTGCAGCAGGAAAGAAATTAGGCTTTCTGTTTAGAGCACGGAAATATTTTTTTCCATCCAACTTAGCTACTCTTTACAAAGCGCAAATACGACCTAATCTTGAATACTGCTCGCATGTATGGGGTTCGGCGGATCCGTCAAGGCTCGGAGTTCTAAATGCAATACAAATAGAAGAGCAGTTCGACTAATAAACGACACCGGTATCACCAAAAACCTAGCCCCATTGTCCCACAAAAAGGCAGTTTTCGATCTTTCCTTGTTTTACCGATACATAAACGGATTTTGTTCAGAAGAACTTCGCTCTATAATGCCTTACTTGTCACACCAGCCAGAGCAACGCGACGTGCCAACTCCATGCACCCTTATACTTTTCAGTGTCAGACATCGAGAACGAATCAATTCGATCATTTCTTCATCCCCAGGGTATCCAGATTATGGAACTCCTTACCTTCCTAAGTCTTCTCCACTCGTCCTAACTTGTAGGCCTTTAAATCCCAAATTAATAAATTGTCTCTTCTGCCCCAATAGATGTTCTCGGTACATTTGTATTTAGGTCTATTACTACGAGGACATCCATAATATAAAAAAAAACATTCATGGATGATGGAGTATTAGTTTAATTATCTATTGTAACGTTTACTACGTTATTTTTTGGCCTGGCCTACGTACTATTTAATTTTTACCATTCCGCGTCTATAGAGTCGTCGCAGACTTGGTTTCAGTGATGAGAGGGGAATTTTTAGTTCAATCGTGAATAGTGTCGCTATTTTTATTCTTTACAATTTGTGCTTCAAAGTATTCAGTCCTTTCAAATACCTTCTCCCTTTAATAATTTAATCACTTTTAATCAACTAATATCTTGAAAATTTACAAATTCAGAAATTCTTGAATAAACGATTTTAAACTGATTTAACCTCTTTCATTTGTATGTCTGTATTTTGGCGCCCTTTTTATTTGTTTGGGGAAAGTCAAAAGAAAAACCAGAAGGAAGCCACAACCCTGGAGCTAGCAAGGGTATAATAACATTACAAACTGGCGCCCAACGTAGTTGAAGCAATTTCTTTGAGATTTGTCTTTATCTTTATCTATATCTTTTTCTCAAAGGGATTGTTTTGGCTGCAAACTGGCGACAGTTAAGGGTTAATTATGTTACAAACTGGCGCCCAACTAAGTATTCTGGTTTTTTTTTGAAGCTTTTTCTAGCAATTACATTAAATTAAAGTAATTTTAAATTTTTCCATCAATTTAAATACAGACATTCAAATATTTTATAAATATTTTCTAGCATCTAATACTTTTTATCTTTACTTTATTTTGTTGGAGCTTAGTATCGATAGATTCAAGGTAAACCACTATGGAATGGTGTATTTCGTTTATGACTTTAACTGGTTTATTTATCGAAGATTATTATTATCTTTTATTAAATTGTTTTACCTTACAATCATGTTGCGTTCCCATTTAGAAATTTTTCTATACAGAATGTCTCTTGGGATATTTTCTCAACATTTAAGATTATTATTTCTAATTATTGAATTTAGTGTTAGAGAGTTTCTTTCTTATCTTATGGCGGTATTTCTTAGCTGATGTCGGCTTCTTGACAGATTTTAATGTGTTTGTACCGTTTTATCAATATGTCCTTTTTTCGTTGCTATTTAAGCTTTTGTCTGTTTTTAATATGACTTCATTTTGTGATTGTGATAGTTACAGTCAAATTTTTTTGTGAATTCCTTTCATTTCTGTATTTTGGTTTTTTTTTCTTTTCTCTCTTTTTATCTCATTTCTTCCAGTAAAGGATCTGAAAAGTGGTTATCGGAAATTTTGTTATATCTTGAGTGTGGGTACCTATAGTGTTTGCCGTGGGCATTTTGGATGTGGTCTGGTTGACCACATTATTACCGTGTAAGGTCTGTGGGACCTTAGTATTTTGTAGGGGTCTGTGAGACCTCTTTATAGTGTGGTAGTTTTGAGTAACTGCTCTTTTTGGCTCTATTGGTGTTCCGTATGGATGGAACACAATAGGAGTTTATTTGTGGGATTATGGTCTGTTTTGCTTCTTTTTTTTAACCTTTAAGGTTTATCTTTGTGAAGAAAATAGATTTTCCATATGTTTTTGTACCTACTCGGGGTTTTTGTTTTCCACATACCATTCTTTCATTTTTTTATCTGTATTGATTTTGTGATACACCAAGTACAGAAATACGTTTAATATCTAGGACTGTTTTTTCACATACCTAGGACATTTTGATAAAAAGTTTGTGATTTTTCTTATGTTTCGTTGTTTGTAATTTTTTGTAGTTACTTGTTTGTGAAAAATATTAAAAATATCGTATATATTTTATCTTTTCTCGACATTTTTGAATTCTTTACTTTGGTTGAATTTTTTGATTTCTTTACACTGGAGTCACTTCACTGAAGGCATTAGTTTTATTAACTTTTCAATTTCTATTTCTTAGATTTTTTTTTAATTCTTAAAACTTTTTCAAAATTCATTTCAACTTTTTAAATTAACTTCGATTGTCATTTAATTTTTTTAAATTAAAAAAAAAAAAAAATTATAAGGGTTGGTGAGTTCAGGTCAGTACTGTACCTTAGGGATAGCATTTATTTGCGAGTACAGGCTGTCGCTGTTCCGCTGTGCCGCACCACCACGTTAGTAAAGAATTTGTATTTTTGAATTCTTAGTTTGTTCCTTTTTCAAAAATTTTTTTTCCTTCTTTACTTATTGATTATTGCCTTTCAGTGTTTCTGGCGTTTGAGTATTAGTTTCTTGTTCCTAAATGGTTTCGTCGTTTTTACTTTTATTAACTGTCCTATATTAGTGTTTTCACTTGGATTTCATTATTTCTGCGATGTCTTGTCTTTTTACCGTTGAATAATTTTCTTTTCTTCGTTTGTATGTCGTATTTGAACAGCGATAAGACTGTCAAGTTTTGTTTGGTTCTGAATATCAATCGATTTTTCTTTTAGTGTTTGGTCACATTTTCGTTCGATTGATATTTGGTTTCAACTTTTTTCTCGTTCATTGAATAGTCCTTTGGCCATTGGCTTATTTGATTACTCTTTTGGAGTATTTTTGTGTTTGTATTCAATGATTCTCTTGATGTCAGTCTTATCTTGTTTTGGTTATTTTGGAGACATATTTTGGTTTTCTCGCTTTGTTCACAATTGCTTTGTGAACAAATTATCTTTTGTTCTTTTGACATCGCGTCAAATCGTTGTTGACTACATTGATTAGGATAGTTAATATTATCTTTTTACTGATTGTGGTCTGTGTGACTAAAATTTTTTATCGAGAATTTTTTATTTAAGAATTACACCAATTTTTGTGGTTACCTACTTAATTATTAATTGTTGTATATTTTTTTTTACCTATTCACCGGTTTTTTGATTATTTACTTTTTTAATTGTTTTTGGATTTTAATAGTTTAAATTTTTAATAAAGAATTTGCAATTCTTTTTTTTTCCGTCAGGTTACCGTGGTGTAACGTTTACTACGTTATTTTTTGGCCTGGCCTATATATTATTTAATTTCTATAATATCTCGGCTATTTTGCAACGTTATTTTTTGGCCTGGCCTACGTACTATTTAATTTTTACCATTCCGCGTCTATAGAGTCGTCGCAGACTTGGTTTCAGTGATGAGAGGGGAATTTTTAGTTCAATCGTGAATAGTGTCGCTATTTTTATTCTTTACAATTTGTGCTTCAAAGTATTCAGTCCTTTCAAATACCTTCTCCCTTCGTGGTGAGTAAAAATTAAATTGTTTAAATTTTTAGTAGTAATCAAAAACTTGGTGAATTTATTTTATTGAATATAATAGTTATGTTGTTCTAACATTTAATTATTTCGATTACAATCATTGTTATAAATCAGTTTTTATTGCGTTAAAAATAAGTAAACAGTTCAAGTGATTAACTTTTTTCTATCTCGAACTTGGAGAAACCATGAATGATTGTAATCGAAATTAAGGTTTAGTGAGGCGGAATTTTGACGGTTTTCATTTTTATTTCATAGGCCGATTGCCAAATTTTGAAGGGTCCTATGATAGGACTGGAAGCCAGAAAACAATTTTCTGTCAAAGAAGCTTTGGCCTAGCCGAAACTATTTTTTTGCCGTATCCAGCCGGTGTCCGCATTGTAGAGTTGCTAAAGAAAACATCTTGCCATCGACATCTGTGTCCAGAACCGAATCTCCGTCGTTCACACCTAGTCTCGAGGAAGATTCCAATAAAAAAGATAAGAAAAATAATTTAATCACTTTTAATCAACTAATATCTTGAAAATTTACAAATTCAGAAATTCTTGAATAAACGATTTTAAACTGATTTAACCTCTTTCATTTGTATGTCTGTATTTTGGCGCCCTTTTTATTTGTTTGGGGAAAGTCAAAAGAAAAACCAGAAGGAAGCCACAACCCTGGAGCTAGCAAGGGTATAATAAAGTTACAAACTGGCGCCCAACGTAGTTGAAGCAATTTCTTTGAGATTTGTCTTTATCTTTATCTATATCTTTTTCTTAAAGGGATTGTTTTGGCTGCAAACTGGCGACAGTTAAGGGTTAATTATGTTACACTATAGAGAATAGTGGCGCTATAGATGTAGGTAACTACACAGTGGCCTATACCTTTCAGGTAATTCGTTTAATATTATATGTTTTGGTTTTTATACTGTATTGCCGGACTTTGTTATTAACACATTTTGATTTCTTCGTAAACTTCTGCTTATATTATAACGTAACAGATTGAAATGTTTTTTAAATCATTTGATATTCCTTACCACAACCCTCATTAATTATACTTTTATAAACTGCTTGCATTTGGAATTTGTATAATAAATATAAATTGTAATAAATAATTCAATTATTTGAGTCTGTGAATCAGGCACTTAAATAATGAATTATAGCATTGTCTATTTTTTTACTTTTATACAATTTTATATATGTGTATGTTAGTGTATAAGCTATTTTGGTTATAATAATGTTGTTTTTAGCATAGATTTTAACTTCCCGCTAAAAAAATTAAAAATTTTTTTTAAAATCGGGAAGTTATTGGTTTTACCCCGTTTTTCGAAAATCGAGTTTTTATCCGATCTCAACGTTTTGAGGTATTTGGAACCTCCCCTGACTATTGTTACGAGGGTTTCTGTATATATATATATATATATATATATATATATATATATATATATATATATATATATATGTGTGTGTGTGTGTGTGTGTGTGTGTGTGTGTGTGTGTGTGTGTGTGTGTGTGTGCGTGCGCGCGCGCGCGCGCGTGTGTGTGTGTGTGTGTGTGTGTGTGTGTGTGTGTGTGTGTGTGTGCGCGCGATACTTAATTAAATAAGAAATGCTCGTCTGGATCTGGATCTGGAAATTTGGGGAGGGGCGAGCTAGTGCTCAGCCAGCACTGAGGCCACATATGACCCATTGCGCATCCTCTTGTGTGTAGGGATATCCTCACCTCAGGCTGTTACCAGGCCTAGTGATTTAAAATAGGTGATGAGGCTGCCGAGGAGGATCTCCCTGACATCGGCTGGTGTAAGCCAGTACTCGCCCAACACGGATCTTCTGATTACAGAAAAAGCAGAGCAGTCATACATTATGTGTTCTACTGTTTCCTCTTCTTGTTCGCAGCCTCTGCATAGCG
This sequence comes from Altica lythri, assembly GCA_964028335.1. NCBI lineage: Eukaryota > Metazoa > Arthropoda > Insecta > Coleoptera > Chrysomelidae > Altica > Altica lythri. The sequence continues at coordinate 25,798 of CAXIIO010000884.1, read as the reverse complement.
GCAATTCTGTTAATTTCATCCTAAAGAGATGTTGTCGCAATTGGCAGTGACCTGTCAAGATTCCCACAGCTGTTCGGAGATTTTGTCTGGTCAATGCCTTAAATTTTTTTGCTGTTTCCTCGCTAGGATTAGGTAATAACTCTCTGGTCAGTCTACAGTTCGTAGTTTCATCCCAGCACTGTTTTGGTGAGAGTGCTGTTTGATAAGGTCCACGACTGCGCACAATGTTAGCTTGGTAGATGGGCGAGGGCTTACATATTTGTAGCCCGCAACCCTCCTTGCTAAATTGTTCGCAATGCGGTTGCCTTTAGAGTTCCCATGTCCTTTGATCCAGCTGAGAGTGACCACGTTATTCTGGCTGGCCTCAGTTAGAGATTGGTGACATTCTAGTACTAAACTTGAAGTGAAACGTGGTCTATTCAAGGTCAGTAGTGCTTGTCGACAGTCTGTGTATATATTTATATTCCTGCCTGTGATGTTCCTATTGATTAATTCTTATGCAGCTATGGTTATGCCTGTGAGTTCTGACTGAACCACACTTGACAAGCCATCCATAGCCCATTTTATTTTTAGGTTTAGGGATCTAGAGTAAATTCCACATCCCACACCTTGTTTTGTTTTTGATCCATCTGTATATACTCTCAGAGCGTTTACTACGTTGGGGTCTGCTGTTTTGTTTGTTAATATATTGTAGGGTTTGTCAAAGACAAATCTTGGTGCGACGGCATCCGTGTCTACCTGTAAGAGTGGTATCACCTTTATCGATTCCCTCCACAGACTGTCCCTATGGGTGCCAGTCCCTACAGTGGGTTTGATACCAACCGTGCGAAAGCGTACCATGGCCATCAGTGCAACCTCCTTAACAAATATGTCAAGGGGGGTGAGACCGAGTATTACTTCCATTGCTCTGGTCGGTATGTTTCGCATGGCTCCTGTTACGAGAAGGCATGCTGATCTTTGGATTTGGTTTAATTTTTTGATAGCTGTCGTTTGTTTCACTTTAGGCCACCACACGACAGCACCATATGTTAGCATAGGTCTTATGATTGCCGTGTAGATTCACATGGTGACCTTGGGGGATAATCCCCAGGTCTATCCTATGGTTCGGCGGCATTGCTCATAAGATATAAATGCTTTTTTAACTCTGCTTTCTATGTGTGAGTTCCACGTCAGCTTGCTGTCAAGGATAACAACTAAGTATTTCACTTCTGTAGCAAAGCTCAATTTAACGTTAAAAAGACTGGGTGCGTTTAAGCCCCTAGGTTTCTTTTTCTTCGTGAAGAGAACCATTTCTGTCTTTTTGGGGTTAATAGACAGCGATTGCTCCTTACACCATGTCTCTAAAGTTCTGAAAGCCACTTGCATTCTGTCTCATAGAGTGCTTTCAAACTTTTCTGTTGGCAGAATTACAATTTCGTCTGCGTAGGCTACTGTATAGATTTTGTTATGTTCATTGAGGTGGTGAATTAGGCTGTCTAGAACAATGTTCTACAGCAGAGGTGATAAAACCCCTCCCTGTGGACAGCCCCTCGTAACCTAGCCTCGTATTTTGACATCATTTACAGTTATTTCTATTGCACGCATGGAGAGCATGCTGAGAATCCATCCGCTTACTGTTGTAGGTACATTTCGATTAGTAAGCGAGTGCATTATTTTAGGGAACGTGGTTTTATCAAAAGCTCCCTCGATATCTATGAATACGCCCAGGGTGGACTCTTTCTTGTCCAATGATCGCTCGATCTGACCAACCACATGATGTAGGGCCGTATCGGTGGATTTCCCTGTTGTGTATGCATGTTGATTGGGATGCAGTGGTTTGGTGTTAATCACTGTATCCCTTATGCACCTTTCATTTAGCCTCTCTAGCGTTTTTAATAAGAATGATGTAAGGCTAATAGGTCGGTAAGCTTTTGGAATGGAGTAATCCATTCTTCCAGGTTTTGGTATAAAGACAACCTTTACTTCTCTCCACATCTTTGGTATATAATTCAGAGCTAGGGAAGCTCTGAATATTTGAACTAGCTGAGGAAGGAGCTCCTCCAGACCCCACTGCAGCAGGGCTGGATAAACTCCGTCCAGTCCCGGTGATGTAAAGGGGGAGAAGCTAGATATTACCCATTTAACTTTGTCCTTAGTAACAATGATTCTGGCAATGTGCCAGTCCTCTGTCGAGGGTATGTGATATTCCTCGTTCCACTTTGCCTCTACTGAGGCAACAGAATCGGGGAAGTGTATTTCTCGCAAGAGATGTAAACTTTCTTCCAGGTTGGTAGTTTGGCTACCATCCTGTTTTGTAAGTATAACAATATCTCTATATGGATCTTTTGTTAAGGCTCTTTGGAGTCTCGCTGCCTGTGGAAAATCCTCGATTTCTTCACAGAAGGTTCTCCATGCCGTTCTCTTTTTTTGCCTAACGACATTCTTGTATTCCTTAAGGTGGAGCTTGTATAAGTTCCAATCCTCGAGGAGGTTTGAACTACCTGCATTGTTAAAAGCCTTTCTCGCCATCTTCCTTACGCGTTTTAATTCCGGGCACCACCAAGGGGTGAAGTTGCCTTAGGGGGCATGAGCTTTTGTAAGACTTGATGATTGTGTTCTGTATCGTTGTTGTATACCGTTCCAGATCACTATTATTTTCGGGTGTGGTGACCTCACACTCCCGCAGAGCCCTTTCCAACCGAGAAGCGTAAGCTGCTCTGTCAGCCTTTCTAGGGTCGCGAGATAGAGTTGAGGGCACAGCACCCAGATCTATTTTAAATGCTAACCACTGGTGATCTGACATTGATACTTCGTCAGACACCTGCCAGCATCGGATTTGTTTTGAAATTTTAGTTATACACAACGTTATATCTACTATGGTTTGACTTCGAGAGTTTACAAAGGTGGGAGTGGTACCTCTGTTCATAATGCAGAGGTTATTCCCTATTATATAGTCATAAAGTGACTTACCTCTGGCGTTTGTGTCCTTACTGCCCCAGTTGACGTGATGCCCATTGGAGTCGCAGCCGATTATGAGCTCCAATTTCTGGTGTTGGCAGTACTTCACCAGTTCCTTCAGTTACCTGCTAGGTGTTGGTGCGGCTGCATTAGAGGGGAGGCAGACTGATGCTAGGACTACGCTATTTGGTTGTCAGTCGCAACTAGCACATTCCATCCTTACTGCAGTCAAGTCTGAGCAGGAGAGATGTGCCAGAGGATAAACTTTAATTTGCCTAGGTACGTATATGGCAGTCCTTGGCTGGTCATTGCTGGGAAAGTAAAAACTTTTACCAGTTAGAGTACTTAAACCAATGATTCTGGTTTTTCTTATCCAGGGTTCTTGGATTAATGCAGTTGTGTCCTCTTGCTCAGCAAGGTGGCGGCTGATGGTTGCCATGCTATGCTGAAGGTTACACTGAATAAATGAAGTCGGCTCGTCCTCTACGATCCATTATTGACAATATGCCTAAATGTTTTGGGATGAGGGGATAACGTACTGACTCTGACCTGGTAAAATGTAATACAAAACAATGCAGTAAAATATAAACTAATGAATTAATATGTAGGGCAAAACTGCTCTATCATCGTATGTGACAGTACAAATATATGAGATATCAACTGCGTCACCTTCGAGTGGAGTTATTGTACTTAATTAACTAGAAATTGTCCTTTTAAACATATGAGATAACAATTGTGCCACGTTATAATGGCGTATAAATATATAAAATATTAACTGCGCCACCTTATAATGACGTGTAATAATATAAGTAAGGCACTATAGATATAGGTATTATCATCAGCCATTTTTATTCCAATGTCACTCAATTCACGTGTTAGACCATAGACAAATTAGAGAGACGTGCAATCGTATTTTGTAGTGGTGAAAATGGGAACTAAACCAGCTGGTAGTGCGAAAAGCGAAAAAGTACTTATAACGGTATAATGACAGAGTAAGTACTAGTGGTTTTAGTTTAAAATAAATTTAAGGTACTTTAAACATAAAAGGGGTGTAGAAGTAAAGTTTTAAACATGGTGCGCTGATGTCGGAACTTGTTGCCAACTTTATATTAGGCATCAACACATCTGTTCTATTATCTCTGGTTTTGTGGTTGACATTGGACAAAACATGGCTGATGATAATACCTATGTTTATAGTATGGAGGGTAGAGGTAAGGAGAACTGTCTCCGTTTATTGAATGTGTCCGTCAAAATGTGGTAAATAAGGGTGGCGCTACGATCGTAGTAGGGTAAATTTAAAAAAAGCGCCATAATTTCTTAGAGTAGGATAGATAAATAAACAAGGAAAGACACATTTCCGCTTTATTATGACACCATTTTTAAAATAATCATAAGATACATAAGATAATCATAAAGTATAAAACAAATTTAAAATACACTAAACTGAATTCGCTGACCACGTTTTTTTATAGCACTTATATAATTTGTGACTTATATTACGAAATCATACGACATTTCAATCAATTTGTCAAAAACTGCTACATTCATTCTGCACCCTACATCTACTTTAGCGCCATTGTAGTGGCAAGTTTGAGAAGTGTTATGTACCTCTAAAAAGTGGACACATTTTTAATCATTTCCCATTTAAGATTGTTCTCCTTACCTCTACCCTCCATTGTTTATAGTGCCTTAATAGAAGATATCAACTACGCCACCTTACGGAGATGTCATAGTAAGTTGGTACTTTATTAAATAAGAATTGCTCGTATAAATATATGAGATATGAACTGAGCTACCTCACTTAATTAAGTAAGAAATGTTCATTTAAATATATGCGCCATCTTATCATAATGTGTAAGTGCAAATATTATAAGATTTTAACTATGCCACCTTGCAGAGGCGTCACAGTAAGTATTTTGTTAAGTAAGAATTGGTCGTATTAAAATATGATATCTTATGTGCACCACCTTATGGTGGTGTCATTGTAAATTAATTAAGTAAAAATTACTCGGTTTTATATATGAGATATTAACTGTACCATCTTACGGTGTTGTCACGTGCATAAATCGGCGTCAATATATTTAAAAGTTAAGTTAATGTTTCAACGCAATCGTTAGCCTCTTAAAAGGTTCTGGTCACGTCGTTTGCCTTGACTCGTAGTGAGAGTATTTCTAGTGTTTAAACCGATAATGAGCGGCGCTTTTACTGTTTAAGCTAATAGCGAAAATTTTAAATTAAGTAAGCAAGTGCATCGATTTCTTGTGATATTAATAATACATTTAGTTTAATGAATTCGATTTAATTTTAACATCATTTCGGAAATCAAATTAATATCTAGCAAAGCCGTTTTTGCACAACGGAACACACTATTTCCCCTTCTATACTCACAAGTGTCATTGCGGAAAGGTATGCGTGAACTATCGTGATTTTAGGGCTTTTTTTTGCATTTCAACAATTGTACGAACACATTAGTATTACTATCGAATTAAGCGACGCCATTTTGTGAAGTTGGAAGTTCTTCTGGCAATATTCAAGCCATCCTTATGGGTTTTTGAATTTCACTTCAATATATTTTATCTAAGCCTCATTTTTGGTTATTCCTTTGTGGTATTTTTGAGTAGGCGTATAGATAACTCCATATTTTTGGGATTTAATTAAATGGTGCTTTCTTCGGTAAGTTATACCTCATGCATAATTATATAATGCCTTTTCTTGACACCGTCATTCGATTATAGTGTGATTGCTAAGAGAGTTCGTTACGAAGAAGCGTGGACATCCAATTAAGAATCACGAAATTTGCTACAGGGTGCTAGCGAAATAACATCGCAGATTGGCTGCTTAACCCCTAATCTTAATATAAAAGGGTAAGTGTTTGCCTGTGTTTATTCGATAAATCACGTAAATTATCATCCATATAATAGCTACACGTACATACCTAAATATTACGTTAAATTTTGGTATTTTGTTAATATTAGATCTATCGTTTTCTTTTATAATTAAATTCATTTTGTGTAATTAAATTTATCAGTCATAAATAAACCCGACTAAATTACTAATTTTAAGTTTTAATGGTTATTATTAATTTTTATGTAAACTGTTGTAAATAATTTCGAAACCAGGTGCAATGAGTTTTTTTGTTATACGCTTAACCTGTTTTGACTATAATTTTATCTATAAATTTTGAATTCAAATATATCGCATTGTGTTGCCTTATTTTATATAGGTTTTTTTTTGTAGTAATTGGATTTCTAAATTGTAAATTGTATAATGACTCACGTGCATCTGGTATAATTGAATCATTTGCTTATTAATTTCTTTAATAATTCTGTTGTTGATTATTATTATGTCTTGTTCACCTTTAAATTGTTTTATTAGTAATTTAATCTTTAAATTGTTTTTTTTCTTTTCTCCTTTTATTAAGCAGAGTCGGTACTTGTAAATTTAATATTTCTTTCTTAAATGATTTAGTGTTGGGATTTAATCTTTTAAATTTTTGTAATAAGTAGAGTCAACATTTGTAAATTTAACATTTCTTTCGTAAATAATTTAACTTTGAAATTTTTGGCTAATTCGCTTTTTCGACTAGCGTTTTTGGACCTGGCGAGTAAAATATTTTTGGACCTGGCGAGTAAAATATTTTTGGACCCGGCGAGTAAAATTGTTTTTGGACCTGGCGAGTAAAATATTTTTGGACCTGGCGAGTAAATTGTTTTTGGACCTGGCGAGTAAAATATTTTTGGACCTGGCGAGTAAATTGTTTTTGGACCTGGCGAGTAAATTGTTTTTGGACCTGGCGAGTAAATTGTTTTTGGTCCTGGCTGAACTTGTTTTTGGTCCTGGCTGAACTTGTTTTTGGTTCTGGCTGAACTTTTTTTTGGACTGGACTAATATTTTTGGACCTGGCAAGTAAATTGTAAGATCAGCTCACTGCTGAGGAATCAACACCGAGCCTCACCATCCACAGAGCAGCAGGCTATTAACGAAAGCCTCACTACAGATCTGCGGATTAACAGATAAGCCAAAAATTTAATTTTAAGTTCAAGACATTGTAATTTTGTTTAAGCAGAAGCAACATTTTATAGTTTGCATTTTTAGGTACTAACTATTTAGTAATTTTTTTTTTTGCGCTGGGTGATCACTCTCGTATTTTATACGCCAGTAATTAGCGGTATCATATTTGTTTATTGTTTTTATCGCTTATTTTTCATTGTTTTCAGAGATTGTTATTAAACCGTTGGGTTTATATTATTGTAAAATATATAGATAGATCTAGTTTTGTTGTCTTACTCAGCCAATCACCCACTCACCATATTTGTTATTCAATCAATTTTTTTTTATTAAGATTCTTAAATTCATTATTTATCTCCAGTAAGATAGGTCAGTGCCTGGAACATCAGGGGTTTCCGATTTGTACCGTTTAAATTGGTGGCGCGACTCACACTTTTGTACTTACCCTCTACGGCTGAGCTGGGCACAAATTTGCCAGTAGAGAAACCACTTACTCATCTTAGCTGGAGTTGATGATTTCAATTTAAACCATAAGAATAATTTTTCAAGATTTGATTTTATTTTTACTAAAAGTACGTGGCAAATTTTTGGCGCCCAACGTGGGGCACATTTTTTTTTTATTGGGCAAATTTTTTTTTGTATTGTGCAAAATTTCCCTTACCTTTTTTTTTTTTGGTGAGCTGAGTAAGACTGAGTAACTTTGAAACATACAGGTATTTACATCATATACTTATATATATATATATATATATATATATATATATATATATATATATATATATATATATATACAAACACTTACTGACTTCCGCTAACACCCTGTTGATATTAAACATCTGTATCGTGACGATTTTATTTTAAGACATTTTCGTACTTCGCTTTAACTGTTGCGTAACTATTCGTGAATTTTGTTTTCGTGTTTTATCTGTAGTAATATTTGTACCTTATTTTCCCGTTTTGTAAGGAAATTTTCTTTATTGGTTTAATCATTGTTGTCCGGTTGGTTTTCTCGTTATTTTATTTTAAATCATGGATTACAAAATGGATGTTTCCTACCTTAAAAAGGATATGCTAATTTACGAACTCGTGGTACGTGGTATAGCCGCCGAATCTAAACAAACGGTCGAACAATTAAGATCCGCCTTGCGTCCCATCTTAAGGATGGAGAAAATGGGAACCTTTACCGCTCCTCCATATCCCTTCGTATTTGAGGAGAAGATAAAACAAATTAAAACTCTCCTGGAACAAGCGAAAGAGGCCATGCCGACCACCGGAAGTGAGGATTCACAACAAAAATATAATTCCACTCTCACCAAACTGGTGCACATCTACAACCGGGTTAACCGAATACCTGAAACTGGTCTAGACGTGAACAAGCGTGCTGAAAGGACAAAGTGGATCATGGAAGCTCTAGCGGCCCTGGATACCTTAGAAGCTGTAAGCAAACAAAACCCAGAGCTGAGTCATATCCTCCAGGAACCTGAGGAAAACACCACTTCTACACCAACTACCTCACACATAAGGTTGCCACCTATGACGTCGCATTCACCACCAAGCGCGAAACCACATACCATCGACAAGTGGAATCTTAAATTCGACGGGGAAGGGAAAACATCAATTCACAATTTCCTCGAACGAGTACAGGAACTGCGAAGGGCTCGCAATATCTCCGAAAAACAACTGTTCGACAGTGCCATAGATCTTTTTTCAGGTAAAGCACTGAATTGGTACCGAGCCAACTCTCATAGATTTGTCGATTGGACCAGTCTATCAGACCTGCTTCGACGCCATTTTGAACCTCCAGATTACCGAACTCGATTATTTCGAGAGATGCTGGATCGAACTCAGGATACGTCCGAGAGTATTATTGATTACCTAACCTGCATGCAGATGTTGTTCCGACGTCACGGAGGGTTGACAGAAGAGGTCCAGTTGGATATCATTTCTCGCAATCTGTCCCCGTTCTATACCACCCAACTTCCTGTGGTGACAACACTTGAGGAGTTAGAGTCTGAATGCCTGAAGCTCGAGACTGAGAAACATCGAGTGGACTCTTACGTTCCACCATCCAGGAGGAAAAACCAGTTTGTTGAGCCTGATTTTTCTTTCGTAGGCAGTACTCCCAGATCATCGGAGCCGACTCCCACGATGGAGGAAATTAACCAAATCGATTCCCCTCGCGCTAGGCCACCAGCTAGAAACGTAGTTTGTTGGAATTGTCAACAAACGGGTCATACAAGTCGGAACTGTCTAAATCCGCGCAAGGTCCATTGTTATCGCTGCGGAACACAGAACGTAACTATTAGAGCTTGTCCCAAGTGTTCTGGTTCGGGAAACGGATCGAGGGAAACCGTTAGGTCGTGACCTTCTTCCCCATACTACTCCAACGACCAATTCACTAGATTTAGCCCACAAAACATTACTCGACTATGTAATCGCGCACGCTCAAGGTGACCAACGACCTTACTTAAGCATAAATATATCTGGCTACCCTATTTTAGGATTACTCGATTCGGGTGCTAGTCGTACTATCGTCGGACTACCAGGTTACGAAATACTTTTACGATTAGGTTTAAAACTTGTGAAACAATCTACTACCTGCACCGTAGCTAATGGTGAATCATGTGCTAGCATCGGTTATATACAAACACCTGTCACACTGATGGATAAGACCCGCATGATCGACATCCTAGTACTACCTCAACTTTCCCACAACCTTATCTTGGGAATAGACTTCTTGCGAGTGATGGAAATCATCCCCGATCTAAAGCAGGATGTCTGGCGATTCTCGGAATCTCCAATCAATGTGGATGTAGCTCTAGTCCAAGGGATAGATCATCTTACTCCCGAGGAGAAGAAAAACTTGGAGGAAGTCGTCGAACAGAAGATATCTGCGATGGGTACTGGTCTCGGTTGCTGTAAAGTAGCTGAGCATGAAATCATCCTAGAGCCCGGAACCCGACCGATCAAACAGCGCTACTATCCGGTTTCCCCATATAAACAGAAGATCAGAGATGACGAAATAACCGAGATGCTAAGTCTAGGAGTTATCGAAAGATCTAATAGCCCATCGTCCAGCCCAGTATGCTTGGTTCGCAAAAAAGACGACACCTTTCGGTTTTGCGTCGATTATCGACAAGTAAATGCTGCGACTCGTAAGGACGCCTATCCTATTCCTTACATTTCAACCATTCTTGATAGATTAAGAGACACGCGGTATATTAGCTCAATATACATAAAATCAGCGTTCTGGTAAGTACCACTAAGTGAGGCATCCCGGGAATATACAGCTTTTACAGTACCTGGGAGAGGTTTGTTCCAGTTCCGTCAAATGCCATTTGGGCTATTAAACGCCCCTGCCACCTGGCAAAGAATTGTGGATACCATCTTAGGCCCAGAACTAGAACTGAACGTTATGGTATATCTGGATGACATCATCATCATATCAAACTCTTTTGATGATCATCTCAAACTACTGGAAGAAGTATTCGACCGTCTAAGAAGAGCAGGATTAGTAGTCTCGAAGGAAAAGTGCCATTTCTGCAAACCACAACTAAAGTATTTGGGTTACGTCGTGGATCATAAAGGGTTACGTTGCCACGTTCTTTTAGTGAAAATAAAATAAAAATCAAATTTTTGAAATCTCCAACTCCAGTTAAGATGGGTAAGTGGTTTATCTACTGGCAAATTTGTGCCCAGCTCAGCCGTAGAGGGAATGTACTAAAGTGTGAGTCGCGCCACCGATTTTAACGGTTCAAATCGGAAACCCCTGATGTTCCAGGCACTGACCTATCTTACTGGAGATAAATAATGAATTTAAGAATCTTAATTAAAAAGAAAATTGATTGAGTAACAAATATGGTGAGTGGGTGATGATCTGAGTAAGACACAAAGTTTGATCTATCAATTATATTAACGAAAAAAATAAACCCAACAGTATAATTTACAAGATATATAAATATATAATCAAACCAGAAAGTTAATAATAATAAATATCAGCAAATTATGAGTTATAATATTGAGTGATCACCCAGCGCAATAATAAAGATTCAAAATTAATAATCCTATGAAATAAACAATATTTAAAAAAAAGGTTAGGCCAACTCTTTAGAATGCCTTAACTTAAAATTAGATTTTTGGCTTATCTGTATATCCGCAGATCTGTAGTGTGGCTTTCGTTAATAGCCTGCTGCTCGGTGGATGGTGAGGCTCGGTGTTGATTCCTCAGTAGTGAGCGGATCTCACAATTTATCTGTCAGGACCAAATATAATTTCAGCCAGGACCAAAAACAAATGTTCAGCCAATACCAAAAAAATAATTTCACTCGTCAGGTCCAAAAATATTTCAGCTAGGACCAAAAACCCTAGTCGAAAAAGCGAATTAGCCAAAAATTCCAAAGTTAAATTATTTACGAAAGAAACGTTAAATTTACAAATGTTGACTCTACTTACTACAAAAAAAAAATTGAAAGATTAAATTACACACTAAATTATTTAAGAAGGAAAATATATTAAAGTTACAAGTACCGACTCTGCTTAATAAAAAGAAGGAAAAAAAAAGCAATTTTAAAGATTACCAAAGGTATACCAAACATAATAATAAACCATAACAGAATTATTGATGAAATTAATATGTAAATGAATCAATTAAATCAGATGCACGTGTGTCATTATACAATTTACAATTTAGAAATCCAATTTACAAAAAAAAATACAATATAAAATGAAGGAACACAATGAAATATATTTAAATTCAAAATTTATAGATTAAATTATAGTTAAAACAGGTTAAGCATATCACAAAAAAAATTCATTGCACCTGATTTCAAAATTATTTACAACAGTTTATATAAAAATTAATAATAACCATTAAAACTTAAAATTAGTAATTTAGTCGGGTTTATTTATGACTGATAAATTTAATTACACAAAATGAATTTAATCATTAAAGAAAACGATAGATCTAATATTAAAAAAATACCAAAATTTAACGTAATATTTAGGTATGTACGTGTAGCTATTATATGGATGATAATTTACGATTTTATTGAATAAACACAGGTAAACACTTACCCTTTTATATTAAGATTTGGGGTTAAGCAGTTAATCTGCGATGTTATTTCGCTAACAACCTATAGCAAATTTCGATTCTTAATCGGATGTCCACGCTTCTTCGTAACGAACTCCTTAGCAATCACACTATAAACGAATGACGGTGTCAAGAAACGGCATTATATAATTATGCATGAGGTATAACTTACCGAAGAAAGCACCATTTAATTATATCCCAAAAATATGGAGTTATCTATACGCCTACTCAAAAAATACCACAAAGGAATAACCAAAAATGAGGCTTAGATAAAATATATTGAAGTGAAGTTCAAAAACCCATACGGATGGCTTGAATATTGCCAAAAGAACTTTCAACTTCACAAAATGGCGTCACTTAATTCGATAGAAATACTGATGTGTTCGTACAATTGTTGAAATGCAAAAGGTGCGCTAAAATCACGATATCTCCCGCATACCTTACCGCGATGACACTTGTGAGTATAGAAGGGGAAATAGTGTGTTCCGTTGTGCAAAAACGGCTTGCTAGATGTTAATTTGATTTCCGAAATGATGTTAAAATTAAATCGAATTCATTAAACTAAATGTATTATTACTATCAAAAGGAATCGATGCACTTATTTACTTAATTTAAAATTTTAGCTATTAGCTTAAACAGTAAAAACCCGATATGTTTTCAAACTAACAATCAAATTCTCTACTCTCCCCACGGGTCAAGTCAATAAGATTCCTACCACACGGATCAGAACCCGTTTAGAGGCTAACAATCGAGCTGAAACATTAACTTATCTTTTAAATATATTGACGCCGATTTCTGCACGTGACAACATCCCCCTCCCTTAGAAAGGAGAAAAGCTTACTCGTAAGATTTTCGACGATGACTTACAGATTCGTGTGATCACTAAGAGTAATTCGGAAATAAGCACACGCTAGAAATTACCATACATACCTTCATATAAGACTCAACAAAAGTAAAAGAAACATAAAATTAAAAGGAAGGTCGCAGAACCAAAAGTACCTTCACAGATTTCGAGCTAAGCTCGGGAACAAAAGAACCCAGTGCAATAAAGTTGCACCAAACTGAAACAACTTCGGTTATCCGCTTCAGAGGACCATGAGCGATGCTCCCCGAGGCGAGCAGAGGCAATGCACTCTTCCAGGGGCGACCTCGCGAAAAGATGTTCAATCGCGTCGTGGTTACACACCCCTGGACCTCACACCTTACAGAGTACAAAGTCCACTCACCCGGTTAACAACGCTCACAAGCCTCCTCCACTTCTAAACCTCCGTCGGTATATCACGAAATAAAAGGGACAAGTTAAAGGGTATCAAAGATTCTGGTACTGCCGAGACTTCCACGGGAGGCCCTGCAAGGTCATCTGACTCTGACAGCAGTAGTGAACCCCCGCATAGTGACAGTTTTCCCTCGGGTCCCTGCCGGCGAGCAATTCACCTCTCACTGACGGAGCGTAAGCAATGCAGTTCCACTGAAGGCGACACCCTGTGCAGCCCCGGCACCCACCAGAGCCTAAGGCCGTAAACAAAGAAATCGCGGAGGGAAGTTTTTGGGCCGAAGCCCGGGACCTGAAGGGACCAAGTGTGATAAAGCCCATACCAGACTAAAACGAATCAGAAGGGTCCGGTGACAATTTGGAAGTGTACCTGAAGGGTACATCCTAAATACAAATAAAAGCAAGAATAAATTAAACCCAACACCTAACATTGAACAGTACTCCAAAAAAAAACAAAAACCAAAAGGCATCTGGCTCCAGTCAACCTCGGGACAACCAGTACAACTAGCAATTAAGGACCAAAGAGAAGAAAAAGAAAGGAGTAAATATATTTGACTGATATTGAAAGAGATGGAGATGGAAGAAAAAAAAAAAGTTGGGATTAGATACAGAGAGAGTGAAAAAAAAAAGAAAAGAGAAATAAAGGAATTAGTAACGAAGAAAACGAATAACGGAAGAGGATTCAGTGTACGGAAGATAAGACAAGATAAGGTAAGAAAAGTTACGACAAAACTGAATCCTAAAGTGTTAAAGTCAACGATGGTCATGTTGAAAAAAAAAAATAATGTGTTGGATCCAAGTACGAAAGATATGACAATAATATGATTTTTTTTACTAATCCGACTCAGAGAATTCCTCTACAAATCCCACAACTAGGTTTTTTCCACTGGACACTTAATAACCCAAACTAAAAGCCAAAACGCAAAAGGATTCAATGGTCCAGTCGGAAAGTATAGGTTAGGGTCTCAAAAATCCACAATTAAGTGACATAGATACACTAATATTGAAACCAAAACCATGAGGTTACTACTGAAGTCGGTGATAACTGATACGGAAGCAGGTAAATGAGATAACTAAACATAAGGTAAATATAAGATAACGTAAAAGTTATTCATTACAACGCAAGACGAAATAAACCACGAAACTTGGATCCAGAAGTGTTAAGGTTAGGGGACTTTTACCCACTCCGCCTGGAATATCCTCGGGTGGTGAAATTCTTAGGCCTCCAGCCACAAGGCACGCAAAAGAGATCAACGATGGGATTGTTGAAAAGATTGGATTCAAGATGATAGGTAAGATGAAATAACAATAAAACAACCCAAGGTATAACGAAACTTGAACCCAAAAAGTAGTTAGGTTGGGGGACTTTTACCCACCCCGCCTGGAATATCCTCGGGTGGTGAAATTCTTAGGCCTCCAGCCACAAGGCACACAAAAGAAAAGAAAAGAAAAAGAAAGTGAACAAAGTCAAACTAAATAAAATAGGAAATTAACTGAAAATAATAATAAAAGTAAAAATGAGGGAAAATAATTCAGCGAAAAGGAGATAGAAAAAAAAATCCTAAATATATCGTTATTTAAGGTTCCAAGTTTGGATCACAAAATGGTTAGAGGTCTTGGACATGCCAGACGCCTTTTTGATTACCCTGTTCGTCCTGTAGTTCATAAGACCAAGAGCCACACTTTCTTTTTATGATATAGGGACCTACATAAGTGGGAGCTAATTTTGCGCTGTAATACTTTAGCGCGTCCGAAAGAACTTTATTCCGACGCCACACCTGATCTCCGCAATTGAAAGATACCGGTCGCCTACGTAAGTTATAGCGATTAGCGGTATGAGTTCTCGTTGCCGCAATACGTTGTTTTACTTGTTGGTACAACTTAACAAATCCATCTTGACGACTTTTAACGTAAGTATCCAGAGTAGGTGTTGCGATCGATGTCTTCGCTCGATGATCTGTCCCATAGAGTTAATGTTCTTTCCCAAATATGAGGTAATACGGGCTGTACTTCGTAGTTTCGCTAGGTGATGTCCTTATAGCACAGCCAATTTCGTTTAGATGTTCATCCCAGGTCCTATGATTGTCTTGGTTAACATATGTTCGCAGCATGGTCTTAATTATCCTATTATGGCGTTCGGTGGGATTAGCTCGTGGGTTATAGGAGGCGGTAAAGAATATCTTGGTGTTGTATCTCTCGCATAATTTGCGGAACTCATTCGATTTCATCTGCACCCCATTGTCACACGTCACAGTCATTGGTGTTCCGTACAGTAAGAAGAAATCTTCCATCGTTTCGACTAGTGACTTCGCAGTAGCCTTCCGACAGGGATACAAGAAGACAGACTTGCTGAAATAGTCTGAGACTACTAAAATGTATTGGTAGCCGCGTTTTGAACGTGGTAACGGTCCGATGTAGTCCAAACTAATAGCTTGAAAAGGTTCTGTAATCTCCGGTCGATCTCCCATTAATCCCGCTGGTGGTTTTTGCTCCACTTTGTTCTGAGCACAGCATTTACATGTCTTCACATACTTAGTCACGTCTGCTCTCATTTTGGGCCAGTAATAACCTTGACGGACTTTCCCAAGGGTCTTGAATACTCCCATATGTCCTGAAGCAGGAATATCGTGACAACGTTTTAGGATGGATAAACGCTCGTCTTTTGGTACCACCGTCTTCCAGTTGTCCATGGAAGGAGAGAAGTTCGGGATGGTCGGTTTCATCAATTTGAGAAGTACGTTGTCATGCACCCTCCATAATGGATATTTTCTAGGATTATCTTGAACCTTTCTTAGCATCGAGATATACCATTTATCCGTCGTAGTCGAGGAGATTGTGCAGCTGGTATTAGGTGAATTTACCGAATCAATGAGTTCTGGCACAGCTCGAGAAAGGAAGTCGGGGACTATGTGGTCTTTACCCTTCCGGTGTATTAGTTTATAATCGAACTGCTGGAGTCGTAACTGCCAACGCGCAAGCCTGCCCTGAGGGTCTTTTAGTCGATGTAGCCACAAGAGTGACGCGTGATCCGTGATTACTGTAAAGTGAACGTGATCCAAGTAGTGTCGCAATTTTTCGACGGCCCAAATAACAGCCAGGCACTCCTTCTCCGTTACTGAAAGCTTCATTTCCTGCTTCGACAAGGATCTGGATAGGTAGCAGATCACCTTCTCTCCCTCTTCGAATTGCTGAGACAGAACAGCACCAAGACCATAGTTGGAAGCGTCGGTATGAAGATAGAAGGTTTTCTCGAAATCAGGAGCTGTCAAAATAGGAGCTGTAACTAGACACTCTTTCAAGGCGTTGAACGAATTCTGACAATCACGTGTCCAATGCCAACTGGCGTTCTTCTTTGTCAATTTTAATATAGGGGCCAAAAGAGAGGAAAAATTGGGTACAAAGCGTCTATACCACGAAGCGGTCCCTACAAACCGACGGACTTCGTTGACATTCCGCGGCGGGGGTATATTCACGATTGCCTCTACTTTCTCCGGATCTGGACGTAACCCTTTATCATCCACGACGTAACCCAAATACTTTAGTTGTGGTTTGCAGAAATGGCACTTTTCCTTCGAGACTACTAATCCTGCTCTTCTTAGACGGACGAATACTTCTTCCAGTAGTTTGAGATGATCATGAAAAGAGTTAGATATGATGATGATGTCATCCAGATATACCATAACGTTCGGTTCTAGTTCTAGGCCTAAGATGGTATTCACAATTCTTTGCCAGGTGGCAGGGGCGTTCGATAGCCCAAATGGCATTCGACGGAACTGGAACAAACCTCTCCCAGGTACTGTAAAAGCTGTATATTCCCGGGATACCTCACTTAGTGGTACTTGCCAGAACGCTGATTTTATGTCTATTGAGCTAATATAACGCGTGTCTCTCAATCTATCAAGAATGGTTGAAATGTAAGGAATAGGATAGGCGTCCTTACGAGTCGCAGCATTTACTTGTCGATAATCGACGCAAAACCGAAAGGTGTCATCTTTTTTGCGAACCAAGCATACTGGGCTGGACCATGAGCTATTAGATCTTTCGATAACTCCTAGACTTAGCATCTCGGTTATTTCGTCATCTATGATCTTCTGTTTATATGGGGAAACCGGATAGTAGCGCTGTTTGATCGGTCGGGTTCCGGGCTCTAGGATGATTTCATGTTCAGCTACTTTACAGCAACCGAGACCAGTACCCATCGCAGATATCTTCCGTTCGACGATTTCCTCTTCTCCTCGGGAGTAAGATGGTCTATCCCTTGGACTAGAGCTACATCCACATTGATTGGAGATTCCGAGAATCGCCAGACATCCTGCTTAAGATCGGGGATGATTTCCATCGCTCGCCAGAAGTCTATTCCCAAGATGAGGTTGTGGAAAAGTTGAGGTAGTACTAAGATGTCGATCATGCGAGTCTTATCCATCAGTGTGACAGGTGTTTGTATAATATAACCGATGCTAGCACATGATTCACCATTAGCTACGGTGCAGGTAGTGGATTGTTTAACAAGTTTTAAACCTAATCGCAAAAATGTTTCGTAACCTGGTAGTCCGACGATAGTACGACTAGCACCCGAATCGAGTAATCCTAAAATAGGGTAGCCAGATATATTTATGCTTAAATAAGGTCGTTGGTCACCTTGAGCGTGCGCGATTACATAGTCGAGTAATGTTTTGTGGGCTATATCTAGTGAATTGGTCGTTGGAGTAGTATGGGAAAGAAGGTCACGACCTAACGGTTCTCCCTCGATCCGTTTCCCGAACCAGAACACTTGAGACAAGCTCTAATAGTTACGTTCTGTGTTCCGCAGCGATAACAATGGATTTTCCGCGGATTTGGGCAATTCCGATTTGTATGACCCGTTTGTTGACAATTCCAACAAACTACGTTTCTAGCTGGTGGCCTAGCGCGAGGGGAATCGATTTGGTTAATTTCCTCCATCGTGGGAGTCGGCTCCGATGATCTGGGAGTACTGCCTACGAAAGTAAAATCAGGCTCAACAAACTGGTTTTTCCTCCTGGATGGTGGAACGTAAGAGTCCACTCGATGTTTCTTAGTCTCGAGCTTCAGGCATTCGGTCTCCAACTCCTCAAGAGTTGTCACCACAGGAAGTTGGGTAGTATAGAACGGTGACAGGTTTCGTGAAATAATATCCAGCTGGACTTCTTCCGTCAGTCCTCCATGACGTCGGAACAACATCTGCATGCAGGTTAGGTAGTCGATTATACTTTCTGAAGTATCCTGCGTTCTATCAAGCATCTCGCGGAATAACCGAGTTCGATAGTCTGGTGGCTCGAAATGGCGTCGAAGCAGGTCTGATAGGCTGGTCCAATCGACGAACCTATGAGAGTTGGCTCGATACCAATGCAGAGCTTTGCCTGAAAACAGGTCGATGGCACTGTCGAACAGTTGTCGTTCTGAAATGTTGCGAGCCCTTCGCAGTTCCTGAACTCGCTCGAGAAAGTTATGAATGGATGTTTTCCCTTCTCCGTCAAATTTGAGGTTCCACTTATCGATGGTATGAGGTTTCGTTCTTGGCAGTGAATACAATGCCATCGTTGGTAGCCTTGAGTGTGAAGCGGTGGGTGTGGAAGTGACGTTATCCCCCGGTTCTTGCAGGATGTGGCTCAATTCCGGATGTTGTTTGCTCACCGATTCCAATGTATCCAGGGCTGCTAGTGCTTCCATGATCCACTTCGTTCTAACCTTCCGTTCGTCCTCGTCCAATCCAGTCTCCGGTATCCGATTTACCCGTTGGTAGATGTGCACCAATTTGGAAAGTGGGGAGTGATACTTCGTTTGGGAATCCTCGCTTCCAGCGGTCGGCATTGCCTTTTTTGCCTGTTCCAGGGAGGTTTTAATTTGCTTAATTTCATCTTCGAATGCAAAGGAATACGGAGGAGCGGTGAATGTTCCCGTTTTTTCCATCTTTAAGATGGGTCGCAAGGTAGCACGTAACTGATCCACTGTTTGTGTTGATTCGGTAGTTATTCCACGCACCGCGAGTTCATACATTAACATGTACTTCTTTAGATAAGAAATATCCATTTTATAATCCATGGTTTATTAAAATTACGATAAAAATTCAACGGTAACAACGATAATTTAAAACGATTAATATGATAATTTTCCCCGCTGTATGGGATGATGGACTTCAAATAACAATAACAGAAGAAAAATACAAAGAAAGAACAAATTCACGAATAGTTGCACGACAGATAATGCGCTCTTCAACGAAAGCGTAACGATACAGTTGTTTAAGATCGCTAGGTGTTAGCGGAATTTCAATAAATGCGAAATATGTTTTAGCATAAAAAAAAAGATAGTAATAATAAAAAAATATTTGCTGTAAATACCCAAAAGTTATCAAGTTACTCAGTCTTACTCAGCTCACCAATTAAAAAGAACTTTAAAACAAGATAAAAGTAAAAATTTCGCACGATAAAAAAAAATTTTGCCCCAATTTAAAAAAAAATAGGCCCAATTTAAAAAAAAATATGCCCCATGTTGGGCGCCAAAAATTTGCCACGTACTTTTAGTGAAAATAAAATAAAAATCAAATTTTGAAAAATTAAACTTATGGTTTAAATTGAAATCTCCAACTCCAGTTAAGATGGGTAAGTGGTTTCTCTACTGGCAAATTTGTGCCCAGCTCAGCCGTAGAGGGAATGTACAAAAGTGTGAGTCGCGCCACCGATTTTAACGGTTCAAATCGGAAACCCCTGATGTTCCAGGCACTGACCTATCTTACTGGAGATAAATAATGAATTTAAGAATCTTAATTAAAAAGAAAATTGATTGAGGAACAAATATGGTGAGTGGGTGATGATCTGAGTAAGACACAAAGTTTGATCTATCAATTATATTAACGAAAAAAATAAACCCAACAGTATAATTTACAAGATATATAAATATATAATCAAACCAGAAAGTTAATAATAATAAATATCAGCAAATTATGAGTTATAATATTAAGTGATCACCCAGCGCAATAATAAAGATTCAAAATTAATAATCCTATGAAATAAACAATATTTAAAAAAAAGGTTAGGCCAACTCTTTACAATGCCTTAACTTAAAATTAGATTTTTGGCTTATCTGTATATCCGCAGATCTGTAGTGTGGCTTTCGTTAATAGCCTGCTGCTCGGTGGATGGTGAGGCTCGGTGTTGATTCCTCAGTAGTGAGCGGATCTCACAATTTATCTGCCAGGACCAAATATAATTTCAGCCAAGACCAAAAACAAATGTTCAGCCAATACCAAAAAAATAATTTCACTCGCTAGGTCCAAAAATATTTCAGCCAGGACCAAAAACCCTAGTCGAAAAAGCGAATTAGCCAAAAATTCCAAAGTTAAATTATTTACGAAAGAAACGTTAAATTTACAAATGTTGACTCTACTTATTACAAAAAAAAATTGAAAGATTAAATTACACACTAAATTATTTAAGAAGGAAAATATATTAAAGTTACAAGTACCGACTCTGCTTAATAAAAAGAAGGAAAAAAATGCAATTTTAAAGATTAAATTACTGATAACACAATCTAAAGGTATACCAAACATAATAATAAACCATAACAGAATTATTGATGAAATTAATATGTAAATGAATCAATTAAATCAGATGCACGTGCGTCATTATACAATTTACAATTTAGAAATCCAATTTACAAAAAAAAATACAATATAAAATGAAGGAACACAATGAAATATATTTAAATTCAAAATTTATAGATTAAATTATAGTTAAAACAGGTTAAGCATATCACAAAAAAAATTCATTGCACCTGATTTCAAAATTATTTACAACAGTTTATATAAAAATTAATAATAACCATTAAAACTTAAAATAAGTAATTTAGTCGGGTTTGTTTATGACTGATAAATTTAATTACACAAAATGAATTTAATTATAAAAGAAAACGATAGATCTAATATTAACAAAATACCAAAATTTAACGTAATATTTAGGTATGTACGTGTAGCTATTATATGGATGATAATTTACGATTTTATTGAATAAACACAGGTAAACACTTACCCTTTTATATTAAGATTTGGGGTTAAGCAGTTAATCTGCGATGTTATTTCGCTAACAACCTATAGCAAATTTCGATTCTTAATCGGATGTCCACGCTTCTTCGTAACGAACTCCTTAGCAATCACACTATAAACGAATGACGGTGTCAAGAAACGGCATTATATAATTATGCATGAGGTATAACTTACCGAAGAAAGCACCATTTAATTATATCCCAAAAATATGGAGTTATCTATACGCCTACTCAAAAAATACCACAAAGGAATAACCAAAAATGAGGCTTAGATAAAATATATTGAAGTGAAGTTCAAAAACCCATACGGATGGCTTGAATATTGCCAAAAGAACTTTCAACTTCACAAAATGGCGTCACTTAATTCGATAGAAATACTGATGTGTTCGTACAATTGTTGAAATGCAAAAGGTGCGCTAAAATCACGATATCTCCCGCATACCTTACCGCGATGACACTTGTGAGTATAGAAGGGGAAATAGTGTGTTCCGTTGTGCAAAAACGGCTTGCTAGATGTTAATTTGATTTCCGAAATGATGTTAAAATTAAATCGAATTCATTAAACTAAATGTATTATTACTATCAAAAGGAATCGATGCACTTATTTACTTAATTTAAAATTTTAGCTATTAGCTTAAACAGTAAAAACCCGATATGTTTTCGACCTAACAATAAAATTCTCTACACTCCCCACGGGCCAAGTCAATAAGATTCCTACCACACGGATCAGAACCCGTTTAGAGGCTAACAATCGAGCTGAAACATTAACTTATCTTTTAAATATATTGACGCCGATTTCTGCACGTGACAACGTCCAGATCCGGAGAAAGTAGAGGCAATCGTGAATATACCCCCGCCGCGGAATGTCAACGAAGTCCGTCGGTTTGTAGGGACCGCTTCGTGGTATAGACGCTTTGTACCCAATTTTTCCTCTCTTTTGGCCCCTATATTAAAATTGACAAAGAAGAACGCCAGTTGGCATTGGACACGTGATTGTCAGAATTCGTTCAACGCCCTGAAAGAGTGTCTAGTTACAGCTCCTATTTTGACAGCTCCTGGTTTCGAGAAAACCTTTTATCTTCATACTGACGCTTCCAACTATGGTCTTGGTGCTCTTCTGTCTCAGCAATTCGAAGAGGGAGAGAAGGTGATCTGCTACCTATCCAGATCCTTGTCGAAGCAGGAAATGAAGCTTTCAGTAACGGAGAAGGAGTGCCTGGCTGTTATTTGGGCCGTCGAAAAATTGCGACACTACTTGGATCACGTTCACTTTACAGTAATCACGGTTCACGCGTCACTCTTGTGGCTACATCGACTAAAAGACTCTCAGGGCAGGCTTGCACGTTGGCAGTTACGACTCCAGCAGTTCGATTATAAACTAATACACCGGAAGGGTAAAGACCACATAGTCCCCGACTTCCTTTCTCGAGCTGTGCCAGAACTCATTGATTCGGTAAATTCATCTAATACCTGCTGCACAACCTCCTCGACTACAACGGATAAATGGTATATCTCGATGTTAAGGAAGGTTCAAGATAATCCGAGAAAATATCCATTATGGAGAGTGCATGACAACGTACTTCTCAAATTGATGAAACCGACCATCCCGAACTTCTCTCCTTCCATGGACAACTGGAAGACGGTGGTACCAAAAGACGAGCGTTTATCCATCCTAAAACGTTGTCACGATATTCCTGCTTCAGGACATATGGGAGTATTCAAGACCCTTGGGAAAGTCCGTCAAGGTTATTACTGGCCCAAAATAAGAGCAGACGTGACTAAGTATGTGAAGACCTGTAAATGCTGTGCTCAGAACAAAGTGGAGCAAAAACCACCAGCGGGATTGATGGGAGATCGACCGGAGATTACGGAACCTTTTCAAGCTATTAGTTTGGACTACATCGGACCGCTACCACGTTTAAGACGCGGCTACCAATACATTTTAGTAGTTTCAGACTATTTCAGCAAGTCCGTCTTTTTGTATCCCTGTCGGAAGGCTACTGCGAAATCACTAGTCGAAACGATGGAAGATTTCTTCTTACTGTACGGAACACCAATGACTGTGACGTGTGACAATGGGGTGCAGATGAAATCGAATGAGTTCCGCAAATTATGCGAGAGATACAACACCAAGATATTCTTTACCGCCTCCTATAACCCACGAGCTAATCCCACCGAACGCCATAATAGGATAATTAAGACCATGCTGCGAACATATGTTAACCAAGACAATCATAGGACCTGGGATGAACATCTAAACGAAATTGGCTGTGCTATAAGGACATCACCTAGCGAAACTACAAAGTACAGTCCTTACTACCTCATTTTCGGGAAAGAACACAAGCTTTATGAGACAGACCATCGAGCGAACACATCGATCGTGACGCCTACTCTGGACACCTACGTTAAAAGTTGTCAAGAAGGGTTTATTAAGTTGTACCACCAAGTGAAACAGCGTATTGAGGCGACGGGAGCGCAAAATGCTAATCGCTATAACTTACGTAGACGACCGTTATCTTTCCATTGCGGAGATCAGGTGTTGCGCAGAAATAAAGTTCTCTCGGATGCGCTAAAATATTATAGTGCGAAACTAGCTCCCGCATATGTAGGTCCCTTTATTATTAAAAGAAAGTGTGGTTCTTGGTCTTATGAACTTCAAGATGAGCAGGGAAATCAAAAAGGCATCTGGCATGTCCAAGATCTCAAACCCTTTTGTGATTCAGATCATGAAATCCATAAATAACGGAATGTTTAGTTCTCTTTTTTTTTGTTGTGTTTTGTCCTCATCAATTTATTCTTCTTTACATCTTTACCTTGATTGTGTGTTCTATTAGTGATCTATTTCTCTTAGTCTGCTTTTGTTTTTTTTTTGTGTGCCTTGTGGCTGGAGGCCTAAGAATTTCACCACCCGAGGATATTCCAGGCGGAGTGGGTAAAAGCCCCCTAACCTAAACACTTTTTGGGTTCAAGTTTCGTTATACCTTGGGTTGTTTTATTGTTATTCCATCTTACCTATCGTCTTGAATCCAATCTTTTCAACAATCCCATCGTTGATCTCTTTTGTGTGCCTTGTGGCTGGAGGCCTAAGAATTTCACCACCCGAGGATATTCCAGGCGGAGTGGGTAAAAGTCCCCTAACCTTAACACTTCTGGATCCAAGTTTCGTGGTTTATTTCGCCTTGCGCTGTAGCGAATATCTTGTACGTTATCTTATCTTTATCGTACCTTTTGTTGTTTCATTTACCTGCTTTCGTGTTAGTCAGTACCGACTTTAGTAGTAACCTCATGGTTTTGGTTTCAATTTTAGTGTATCTATGTCACTTAATTGTGGATTTTTGAGACCCAAACCTATATTTTCCGACTGGACCATTGAATCCTTTTGCGTTTTGGCTTTTAGTTTGGGTTATTAAGTGTCCAGCTTTATCACACTGGGTCCCTTCAGGTCCCGGGCTTCGGCCCAAAACTTCCCTCCGCGATTTCTTTGTTTACGGCCTTAGGCTCTGGTGGGTGCCGGGGCTGCACGGGGTGTCGCCTTTAGTGGAACTGCATTGCTTACGCTCCGTCAGTGGGAGGTGGATTGCTCGCCGGCAGGGACCCGAGGGAAAACTGTCACTATGCGGGGGTTCACTACTGCTGTCAGAGTCAGATGTCCTTGCAGGGCCTCCCGTGGAAGTCTCGGCAGTACCAGAATCTTTGATACCTTTTAACTTGTCCCTTTTATTTTGTGATATACCGACGGAGGTTTAGAAGTGGAGGAGGCTTGTGAGCGTTGTTAACCGGGTGAGTGGACTTTGTACTCTGTAAGGTGTGAGGTCCGGGGGTGTGTAACCACGACGCGATTGAACATCTTTTCGCGAGGTCGCCCCTGGAAGAGTGCATTGCCTCTGCCGCCTCGGGGAGCATCGCTCATGGTCCTCTGAAGCGGATAACCGAAGTTGTTTCAGTTTGGTGCAACTTTATTGCACTGGGTGCTTTTGTTCCCGAGCTTAGCTCGAAATCTGTGAAGGTACGTTTGGTTCTGCGACCTTCCTTTTAATTTTATGCTTCTTTTACTTTCGTTGAGTCTTATATGAAGGTATGTATGGTAATTTCTAGCGTGTGCCTATTTCCGAGTTCTTAATCTGTAAGTCATCGTCGAAAATCTTACGAGTAAGCTTTTCTCCTTTCTAAGGGAGGGGGATGTTGTCACGTGCATAAATCGGCGTCAATATATTTAAAAGTTAAGTTAATGTTTCAACGCGATCGTTAGCCTCTTAAAAGGTTCTGGTCACCGTCGTTTGCCTTGACTCGTAGTGAGAGTATTTCTAGTGTTTAAACCGATAATGAGCGGCGCTTTTACTGTTTAAGCTAATAGCGAAAATTTTAAATTAAGTAAGCTAGTGCATCGATTTCTTTTGATATTAATAATACATTTAGTTTAATGAATTCGATTTAAT
>CAXIIO010000883.1:32500-39737 GCA_964028335.1 Altica lythri | reverse complement strand
AACAATGCTAGTGAAAAAATTTAGGTTTAAGCTTCGAAAGCTGTTTTGTAGAATTTTAAGTTTTAACTTGTGAAAGTATGTAGAATTTTTCTGGAATTATATTTATATGGTAAATCAGAGAAAAATATATTTTTATGTCGTAAATTAAACGAAATATATATGCTACTGATTCTGATTTTGAGTTTGAAAAACGGTGGTAGTAAATAAAATGTACTTTTTTACATATTTAACTTGTGAAAGTACAGAGAATTTTATTGAAAATATTTTTATATTGTTAATATAAACTAAATATCTATACAACTGCTTTTGCTTTTAATATTAAGAAGCAGTGCTAGTAAATAAAGTGTAGTTTTAAGCTAGATAGCTGTTTTGTAGAATTTCATGTTTTTACTTGTTGTGAAAGTACGTAGAAATTTTTTGAAATTTTATTAATATTGAAAAGTAAATGAAATATTTATGCTTCTGCTTCTGTTTCCGATTCCAAGAAACAATGCTAGTGAAAAAATGTAGGTTTAAGCTTCGAAAACTGTTTTGTAGAATTTTAAGTTTTAACTTGTGAAAGTATGTAGAATTTTTCTAAAATTATATTTATATGCTAAATCAGAGAAAAATATATTTTTATTAAATTAAACGAAATATATATGCTACTGTTTCTGCTGTCGATTCTAAAAAACGGTAGTAGTAAATAAAATGTACTTTTTTACATATTTAACTTGTGAAAGTACGGAGAATTTTATTGAAAATATTTTGATGTTGTTAATAAAACTAAATATCTATACAACTGCTTTTGCTTTTAATATTAAGAAGCAGTGCTAGTAAATAAAGTGTAGTTTTAAGGTAGATAGCTGTTTTGTAGAATTTCATGTTTTTACTTGTTGTGAAAGTACGTAGAAATTTTTTGAAATTTTATTAATATTGAAAAGTAAATGAAATATTTATGCTTCTGCTTCTGTTTCCGATTCCAAGAAACAATGCTAGTGAAAAAATGTAGGTTTAAGCTTCGAAAGCTGTTTTGTAGAATTTTAAGTTTTAACTTGTGAAAGTATGTAGAATTTTTCTGGAATTATATTTATATGGTAAATCAGAGAAAAATATATTTTTATGTCGTAAATTAAACGAAATATATATGCTACTGATTCTGCTTTTGAGTTTGAAAAACGGTGGTAGTAAATAAAATGTACTTTTTTACATATTTAACTTGTGAAAGTACAGAGAATTTTATTGAAAATATTTTTATATTGTTAATATAAACTAAATATCTATACAACTGCTTTTGCTTTCAATATTAAGAAGCAGTGCTAGTAAATAAAGTGTAGTTTTAAGGTAGATAGCTGTTTTGTAGAATTTCATGTTTTTACTTGTTGTGATAGTACGTAGAAATTTTATTAATATTGAAAAGTAAATGAAATATTTATGCTTTTGCTTCTGTTTCCGATTCCAAGAAACAGTGCTAGTAAAAAAATGTAGGTTTAAGCTTCGAAAACTGTTTTGTAGAATTTTAGGTTTTAACTTGTGAAAGTATGTAGAATTTTTCTAAAATTATATTTATATGCTAAATCAGAGAAAAATATATTTTTATTAAATTAAACGAAATATATATGCTACTGTTTCTGCTGTCGATTCTAAAAAACGGTAGTAGTAAATAAAGTATACTTTTTTAAATGTTTAATTTGTGAAAGTACGTGGAATATTTTTGAAAGCACATGATATAATGGTCAACGAATAATAGTTTTTATATCTTGTTAATTTAATATTAAGATAAACCAATTTAATAACTGAATTAATTGTGTTAACGTATTTTAGTAAGAAATGATTGAATTATTATTGTAGTTAAATTTTACAAGTTATTTCTCAGTAATATGTAAAAATAATTTTTTTTAAATATATTTTTTTGTAAATATCACTTAATTGTGCCAACATAACAACTTAAGTTTTAATAAAATTTTATGAAATTTTATAATGTAATCTTTATTTTCATTAGAATGTTATATAGATTACGTAATGATTAAATTTATTGGACGAATATTAAATTATATAAAGTATTAAACCATAAATTTAAACTACATATACTAAATAACGTAAAGCGCTATAATAACAATTGCCCAGTTATGTAAAAAGACGACTCGACAAATACTCGATCTAAAAGTCTGGTGTTGTCCAAGTTTGATCTTTTTGCATTGTGGTTGAGATTTATATTATATATTTTATTTTCTAACATTTCTATCTTCAAAAATGTTGGTAGTAATTGTTAAGAAATATAAAATTATGTATATATAAAACCACAATTATTTTTTGTATCGTAAGATACAGATCACACAGCGAGATCGCGGATTTTGCAAGGCGTTTACACGTTTGGCGATCCACATGCGATCAAACTAATAAAATTTGATTTCAATCAAATTTTTCATTTTTTGCGACAACTCTCTTCTGTCCGAGCGGGAATTTCTATTCGTAACGATTCTTTCGAGTACACCGTGTCGCTTTATATCTAGCGAAGGGTCGAGAGAATGTTCGAAATTTTTTGCCGGTAGGCGTTTATATAAAACATGACAAAGTAGTTACATTTAAAACTAGCTCTCTGTTATGTAATATATTGTCTGTCCGGTTTTTATATGTAATATAAGAGATAATACAAATACGATTGTCTTGTCTTCTATAAATATCATATATACCTTATCTCCTATTAAGCGTGGCGTGCGAAAAGTTTAACTTTTCATGTACGCAAAATTCAACACGCACTAGGAAAAGAATATGATAGAGATTTGACACATCGGTCTTTTGTTTCTCTTGAATTGCAAATTTGTAATACTAGAGGAGACTGATAATCTCTGTTATTCTTTTTCGAATGACGGAACAACAGCTCCCTGGTTGATCCTGCCAGTAGTCATATGCTTGTCTCAAAGATTAAGCCATGCATGTCTCAGTACAAGCCAAATTAAGGTGAAACCGCGAAAGGCTCATTAAATCAGTTATGGTTCCTTAGATCGTACCCACATTTACTTGGATAACTGTGGTAATTCTAGAGCTAATACATGCAAACAGAGCTCCGACCGGAGACGGAAGGAGCGCTTTTATTAGATCAAAACCAATCGGTGGCGAGCTTGCTCGACATCGTAATACTTGGTGACTCTGAATAACTTTACGCTGATCGCACGGTCTCGCACCGGCGACGCATCTTTCAAATGTCTGCCTTATCAACTGTCGATGGTAGGTTCTGCGCCTACCATGGTTGTAACGGGTAACGGGGAATCAGGGTTCGATTCCGGAGAGGGAGCCTGAGAAACGGCTACCACATCCAAGGAAGGCAGCAGGCGCGCAAATTACCCACTCCCGGCACGGGGAGGTAGTGACGAAAAATAACGATACGGGACTCATCCGAGGCCCCGTAATCGGAATGAGTACACTCTAAACCCTTTAACGAGGATCAATTGGAGGGCAAGTCTGGTGCCAGCAGCCGCGGTAATTCCAGCTCCAATAGCGTATATTAAAGTTGTTGCGGTTAAAAAGCTCGTAGTCGAATCTGTGTCCCGCGTCGCTGGTTCATCGTACGCGGTGTCAACTGGCGTGTCGCGGGACGTCCTGCCGGTGGGCTTAGCTCGCAAGGGCGGCCCAACTCAATCCCGCCGCGGTGCTCTTCACTGAGTGTCGAGGTGGGCCGGCACGTTTACTTTGAACAAATTAGAGTGCTTAAAGCAGGCTAAAACTTCGCCTGAATACTGTGTGCATGGAATAATGGAATAGGACCTCGGTTCTATTTTGTTGGTTTTCGGAACCCCGAGGTAATGATTAATAGGAACGGATGGGGGCATTCGTATTGCGACGTTAGAGGTGAAATTCTTGGATCGTCGCAAGACGGACAGAAGCGAAAGCATTTGCCAAAAACGCTTTCATTGATCAAGAACGAAAGTTAGAGGTTCGAAGGCGATCAGATACCGCCCTAGTTCTAACCATAAACGATGCCAGCTAGCGATCCGCCGACGTTCCTCCGATGACTCGGCGGGCAGCTTCCGGGAAACCAAAGCTTTTGGGTTCCGGGGGAAGTATGGTTGCAAAGCTGAAACTTAAAGGAATTGACGGAAGGGCACCACCAGGAGTGGAGCCTGCGGCTTAATTTGACTCAACACGGGAAACCTCACCAGGCCCGGACACCGGAAGGATTGACAGATTGAGAGCTCTTTCTTGATTCGGTGGGTGGTGGTGCATGGCCGTTCTTAGTTGGTGGAGCGATTTGTCTGGTTAATTCCGATAACGAACGAGACTCTAGCCTGCTAACTAGGCGTATTTCGACATCCCAAAGGCCCGCCGGTGATGGGTTTCGGCCCCCACTGCGCGCGGTTTTTACTGTCGGCGTACAAACAATTCTTCTTAGAGGGACAGGCGGCTTCTAGCCGCACGAGATTGAGCAATAACAGGTCTGTGATGCCCTTAGATGTTCTGGGCCGCACGCGCGCTACACTGAAGGAATCAGCGTGTCCTCCCTGGCCGAGCGGCCCGGGTAACCCGCTGAACCTCCTTCGTGCTAGGGATTGGGGCTTGCAATTGTTCCCCATGAACGAGGAATTCCCAGTAAGCGCGAGTCATAAGCTCGCGTTGATTACGTCCCTGCCCTTTGTACACACCGCCCGTCGCTACTACCGATTGAATGATTTAGTGAGGTCTTCGGACTGAGCGCGGTGGCGTTTCGGCGTCGTCGATGCTTCGGAAAGATGACCAAACTTGATCATTTAGAGGAAGTAAAAGTCGTAACAAGGTTTCCGTAGGTGAACCTGCGGAAGGATCATTACAGTGTTTGTCAACTTACGACAAGTCTGTTATAAATATTTGAACTATATATCGTTTTACTTGCATATGCTGTCATTAGAACGTCCGTTATTAAACGCATACGATCTTTTGAGGTATAGAATGCGAAATAAACGAAATGTTTTTAGGAACTAAAGTTAGAAACAATTATATTATTTATATTTTTGTTTACTTTAAAGTTCTAAAAAAAACAAAGTTGTCGATGAGGTCTAATATTAATATGTATATACCAATTTGTCTTGATAAAAATTGGGTACCAAGAAAAATAACAAATTCGTATCCATCTGTTATTCAGATAAAAAAACGAATAATTTTTTTCTAAGGAATTCAAAATCGTAGAATGCGATATATTATTCCGACGGTGTTGAAAGTTTTTCGCCCAAATTGTCAAGATGGTAAAAATGCATGTACTCATTGGTGACGAAATTAAGAGGAAATACTTGTGCACGTTTACTCCGTGTACGCCTCGTTTGTAAAACACGGCGTTACAAATGGAGAAATTCGTAAGTACATAATTTTCTCTTATCATTTTTTTTTTAATACATTTTTCACGATATTTTATAAGACGTATAGTTTCTTTAAACGAAAACTTATACTTTCGTATGGAAACACGTTTAATGTTAAAACGATTACCCTGAACGGTGAATCACTTGGCTCGTGGGTCGATGAAGAACGCAGCTAATTGCGCGTCAACTTGTGAACTGCAGGACACATGAACATCGACATTTCGAACGCACATTGCGGTCCTCGGATACTCGTTCCTGGACCACTCCTGGCTGAGGGTCGTATCAAATTAAAAAGACTGTTCGATTTTTTTTTTTTGAAAAAAATTGTCGGAACGCGTTGGATGTAGATGCGTTTATTTTTAACGCAACATCTTAAATTGCGATAGCAACGTATAAAATTTGTATAAATTTTATACGTGTATTGTACACAACGTATCGAACATAAAAATGCGTAAATCTATATGTCTTTTAAATGTAGTAGAATTACGTACACGATCGTCGTGTCCGAGAAATCTTCTCAAAGACGACGTCTGATCTGTGTTTCTATATGGCATTTAATTATTGGACATTGATTTTAAAATGCATAGTTTGGTACTTAAATATCATCTATCGACCTCAGAGCAGGTGAGACTACCCGCTGAATTTAAGCATATTACTAAGCGGAGGAAAAGAAACTAACTAGGATTCCCTCAGTAGCTGCGAGCGAACAGGGAAAAGCCCAGTACCGAATCCCGTGGCCGACATCGACCACCGGGAAATGTGGTGTTAGGGAGGATTCATTATCCCGAGATTGTGCGGCGCGTCCAAGTCCTTCTTGAACGGGGCCACAGCCCATAGAGGGTGCCAGGCCCGTAGTGACCGCTGCCAATTGCGGGAGAATCTCTCCTCAGAGTCGGGTTGCTTGAGAGTGCAGCCCTAAGTGGGTGGTAAACTCCATCTAAGGCTAAATATGACCACGAGACCGATAGCGAACAAGTACCGTGAGGGAAAGTTGAAAAGCACTTTGAAGAGAGAGTTCAAGAGTACGTGAAACCGTTCAGGGGTAAACCTGAGAAACCCGAAAGGTCGAAAGAGGAAATTCATTCGCGTCTCTACTGTCGGAGTTGAAAGTTTGTGTGACGGATTACGTTTACGTCGTCCGCGCCTCTCGT
This sequence comes from Altica lythri, assembly GCA_964028335.1. Taxonomy (NCBI): domain Eukaryota; kingdom Metazoa; phylum Arthropoda; class Insecta; order Coleoptera; family Chrysomelidae; genus Altica; species Altica lythri. The sequence goes on along the minus strand of CAXIIO010000883.1, from coordinate 33,280 downwards.
TCTTCGAACCGATGTGGAACGCGTGCACTTTTCCTCTAGTAGGACGTCGCGATCCGTTGGGTGTCTGTCTAAGACTTGGGGTGGAGCCCACATGGCTTTTGTCGCGTGGACCCTCGATGTTCCGACAGACTCGCTCGACGGTATGCTAAAGGCGCGGGGCCGCTACTCAGTTAGCGTTCGGCCCGTAGCAAGCACGTTCTGTGTTTGACGGTGATCGGACCTGGTGCCGATTCTGTCCCAGAACGACTGTTGGTTGCGGTGTTCTCGAACAGACCTCGTTGAAACGCCGATCAGCGACGCTATAGCTTTGGGTACTTTCAGGACCCGTCTTGAAACACGGACCAAGGAGTCTAGCATGTGCGCGAGTCATTGGGACATGACTAAACCTAAAGGCGTAATGAAAGTAAAGGTTTACCTTGCGTAGACCGAGGGAGGATGGGTGGTTTGCCCTTAAAGTGGCCACTCCGCACTCCCGGGGCGTCTCATTCTCATTGCGAGAAGAGGCGCACCAAGAGCGTACACGCTGGGACCCGAAAGATGGTGAACTATGCCTGGTCAGGACGAAGTCAGGGGAAACCCTGATGGAGGTCCGTAGCGATTCTGACGTGCAAATCGATCGTCGGAACTGGGTATAGGGGCGAAAGACTAATCGAACCATCTAGTAGCTGGTTCCCTCCGAAGTTTCCCTCAGGATAGCTGGCGCTCGTTGCGTACGAGTTTCATCCGGTAAAGCGAATGATTAGAGGCATTGGGGTCGAAACGACCTCAACCTATTCTCAA
>CAXIIO010000883.1:20000-27500 GCA_964028335.1 Altica lythri | reverse complement strand
TTTATATATATGGATTGAAATGGCGAGTGATTTAACCATAAATTGCCGTGGTAGTTTTTCGAACAGAAAGACCATCAAACTTATATTTTTTTTGGATTGAGAAAGCGTCTTTTCATTATCCAATTCGTTTTGGTTTGTTGTAAAATTTGTTCATAACATAACAACATCCTTCATCATCGTTGTCGTTGTAAGACAATGAAAATTGGACCTTACAGGTGTATTTCGCAGACGACTTTTAATTTGTAAAATTAATTTTAGATTGCTCAATAATTTTAACAATTACAAACATTAAAAAAACTGCTATACAAAGTCAAGTAAATGCAATTTTTAATTGCACACTATTAAGTAACTTTCCATCGTCCCAAAATATGTTACAAAACACTATTTTAACGCCAAATATATAGCAACATTTGCGTGGCTATTTTACAATTATTGTACTATCGTAAAATAAACGCAGAAACGTAAATCCGCTTCCTGGTTTATCAGTGCTTTCTAATAGACTCTGTACATGACACGATTACTAGTATTACTTTAAACTTCTCATCATGCCATACTGTGTGGTTGTATTATTGTATTGTATACACTGACTTTGTCAAAAGTGTTAAGGTGTATGAAGATTCTACCAAAAAAATATTATAGTTTCTTTGCCATTTTCCTTACGATATAGTCATGATGTGTGACAACAGTTAAATTGTTATCTACTATGAAGTCTAGGTATTTAAACTTCGTTTTAAATTCAATTGTGCATGACCTATCTACTATCACATATTTAACTTGTGAAAGTACAAAGAATTTTATTAAAAATATTTCTATATTGTTAATAAAACGAAATATCTATACCACTGCTTTTGTGTTTAATACTTAGAAGCAGTGTTTATAAATAAAGTGTAGTTTAAGGTAGATAGCTGTTTTGTAGAATTTTATGTTTTTACTTGCTGTGAAAATACGTAGAAATTTGTTGAAAATATATTTATATGGTAAATTAAACGAAATGTGTATGCTACTGTTTCTGCTGTCAATTCTATAAAACGGTAGCAGTAAGTAAAGTGTACTTTTTCACATATTTGTAACTTGTGAAAGTACAGAGAATTTTATTGAAAATATTTTAATATTGTTAATAAAACCAAATATGTAGAATTTTAAGTTTTAACTTGTGAAAGTATGTAGAATTTTTCTAAAATTATATTTATATGCTAAATCAGAGAAAAATATATTTTTATTAAATTAAACGAAATATATATGCTACTGTTTCTGCTGTCGATTCTAAAAAACGGTAGTAGTAAATAAAATGTACTTTTTTACATATTTAACTTGTGAAAGTACGGAGAATTTTATTGAAAATATTTTGATGTTGTTAATAAAACTAAATATCTATACAACTGCTTTTGCTTTTAATATTAAGAAGCAGTGCTAGTAAATAAAGTGTAGTTTTAAGCTAGATAGCTGTTTTGTAGAATTTCATGTTTTTACTTGTTGTGAAAGTACGTAGAAATTTTTTGAAATTTTATTAATATTGAAAAGTAAATGAAATATTTATGCTTCTGCTTCTGTTTCCGATTCCAAGAAACAATGCTAGTGAAAAAATTTAGGTTTAAGCTTCGAAAGCTGTTTTGTAGAATTTTAAGTTTTAACTTGTGAAAGTATGTAGAATTTTTCTGGAATTATATTTATATGGTAAATCAGAGAAAAATATATTTTTATGTCGTAAATTAAACGAAATATATATGCTACTGATTCTGATTTTGAGTTTGAAAAACGGTGGTAGTAAATAAAATGTACTTTTTTACATATTTAACTTGTGAAAGTACAGAGAATTTTATTGAAAATATTTTTATATTGTTAATATAAACTAAATATCTATACAACTGCTTTTGCTTTTAATATTAAGAAGCAGTGCTAGTAAATAAAGTGTAGTTTTAAGCTAGATAGCTGTTTTGTAGAATTTCATGTTTTTACTTGTTGTGAAAGTACGTAGAAATTTTTTGAAATTTTATTAATATTGAAAAGTAAATGAAATATTTATGCTTCTGCTTCTGTTTCCGATTCCAAGAAACAATGCTAGTGAAAAAATGTAGGTTTAAGCTTCGAAAACTGTTTTGTAGAATTTTAAGTTTTAACTTGTGAAAGTATGTAGAATTTTTCTAAAATTATATTTATATGCTAAATCAGAGAAAAATATATTTTTATTAAATTAAACGAAATATATATGCTACTGTTTCTGCTGTCGATTCTAAAAAACGGTAGTAGTAAATAAAATGTACTTTTTTACATATTTAACTTGTGAAAGTACGGAGAATTTTATTGAAAATATTTTGATGTTGTTAATAAAACTAAATATCTATACAACTGCTTTTGCTTTTAATATTAAGAAGCAGTGCTAGTAAATAAAGTGTAGTTTTAAGGTAGATAGCTGTTTTGTAGAATTTCATGTTTTTACTTGTTGTGAAAGTACGTAGAAATTTTTTGAAATTTTATTAATATTGAAAAGTAAATGAAATATTTATGCTTCTGCTTCTGTTTCCGATTCCAAGAAACAATGCTAGTGAAAAAATGTAGGTTTAAGCTTCGAAAGCTGTTTTGTAGAATTTTAAGTTTTAACTTGTGAAAGTATGTAGAATTTTTCTGGAATTATATTTATATGGTAAATCAGAGAAAAATATATTTTTATGTCGTAAATTAAACGAAATATATATGCTACTGATTCTGCTTTTGAGTTTGAAAAACGGTGGTAGTAAATAAAATGTACTTTTTTACATATTTAACTTGTGAAAGTACAGAGAATTTTATTGAAAATATTTTTATATTGTTAATATAAACTAAATATCTATACAACTGCTTTTGCTTTCAATATTAAGAAGCAGTGCTAGTAAATAAAGTGTAGTTTTAAGGTAGATAGCTGTTTTGTAGAATTTCATGTTTTTACTTGTTGTGATAGTACGTAGAAATTTTATTAATATTGAAAAGTAAATGAAATATTTATGCTTTTGCTTCTGTTTCCGATTCCAAGAAACAGTGCTAGTAAAAAAATGTAGGTTTAAGCTTCGAAAACTGTTTTGTAGAATTTTAGGTTTTAACTTGTGAAAGTATGTAGAATTTTTCTAAAATTATATTTATATGCTAAATCAGAGAAAAATATATTTTTATTAAATTAAACGAAATATATATGCTACTGTTTCTGCTGTCGATTCTAAAAAACGGTAGTAGTAAATAAAGTATACTTTTTTAAATGTTTAATTTGTGAAAGTACGTGGAATATTTTTGAAAGCACATGATATAATGGTCAACGAATAATAGTTTTTATATCTTGTTAATTTAATATTAAGATAAACCAATTTAATAACTGAATTAATTGTGTTAACGTATTTTAGTAAGAAATGATTGAATTATTATTGTAGTTAAATTTTACAAGTTAATTCTCAGTAATATGTAAAAATAATTTTTTTTAAATATATTTTTTTGTAAATATCACTTAATTGTGCCAACATAACAACTTAAGTTTTAATAAAATTTTATGAAATTTTATAATGTAATCTTTATTTTCATTAGAATGTTATATAGATTACGTAATGATTAAATTTATTGGACGAATATTAAATTATATAAAGTATTAAACCATAAATTTAAACTACATATACTAAATAACGTAAAGCGCTATAATAACAATTGCCCAGTTATGTAAAAAGACGACTCGACAAATACTCGATCTAAAAGTCTGGTGTTGTCCAAGTTTGATCTTTTTGCATTGTGGTTGAGATTTATATTATATATTTTATTTTCTAACATTTCTATCTTCAAAAATGTTGGTAGTAATTGTTAAGAAATATAAAATTATGTATATATAAAACCACAATTATTTTTTGTATCGTAAGATACAGATCACACAGCGAGATCGCGGATTTTGCAAGGCGTTTACACGTTTGGCGATCCACATGCGATCAAACTAATAAAATTTGATTTCAATCAAATTTTTCATTTTTTGCGACAACTCTCTTCTGTCCGAGCGGGAATTTCTATTCGTAACGATTCTTTCGAGTACACCGTGTCGCTTTATATCTAGCGAAGGGTCGAGAGAATGTTCGAAATTTTTTGCCGGTAGGCGTTTATATAAAACATGACAAAGTAGTTACATTTAAAACTAGCTCTCTGTTATGTAATATATTGTCTGTCCGGTTTTTATATGTAATATAAGAGATAATACAAATACGATTGTCTTGTCTTCTATAAATATCATATATACCTTATCTCCTATTAAGCGTGGCGTGCGAAAAGTTTAACTTTTCATGTACGCAAAATTCAACACGCACTAGGAAAAGAATATGATAGAGATTTGACACATCGGTCTTTTGTTTCTCTTGAATTGCAAATTTGTAATACTAGAGGAGACTGATAATCTCTGTTATTCTTTTTCGAATGACGGAACAACAGCTCCCTGGTTGATCCTGCCAGTAGTCATATGCTTGTCTCAAAGATTAAGCCATGCATGTCTCAGTACAAGCCAAATTAAGGTGAAACCGCGAAAGGCTCATTAAATCAGTTATGGTTCCTTAGATCGTACCCACATTTACTTGGATAACTGTGGTAATTCTAGAGCTAATACATGCAAACAGAGCTCCGACCGGAGACGGAAGGAGCGCTTTTATTAGATCAAAACCAATCGGTGGCGAGCTTGCTCGACATCGTAATACTTGGTGACTCTGAATAACTTTACGCTGATCGCACGGTCTCGCACCGGCGACGCATCTTTCAAATGTCTGCCTTATCAACTGTCGATGGTAGGTTCTGCGCCTACCATGGTTGTAACGGGTAACGGGGAATCAGGGTTCGATTCCGGAGAGGGAGCCTGAGAAACGGCTACCACATCCAAGGAAGGCAGCAGGCGCGCAAATTACCCACTCCCGGCACGGGGAGGTAGTGACGAAAAATAACGATACGGGACTCATCCGAGGCCCCGTAATCGGAATGAGTACACTCTAAACCCTTTAACGAGGATCAATTGGAGGGCAAGTCTGGTGCCAGCAGCCGCGGTAATTCCAGCTCCAATAGCGTATATTAAAGTTGTTGCGGTTAAAAAGCTCGTAGTCGAATCTGTGTCCCGCGTCGCTGGTTCATCGTACGCGGTGTCAACTGGCGTGTCGCGGGACGTCCTGCCGGTGGGCTTAGCTCGCAAGGGCGGCCCAACTCAATCCCGCCGCGGTGCTCTTCACTGAGTGTCGAGGTGGGCCGGCACGTTTACTTTGAACAAATTAGAGTGCTTAAAGCAGGCTAAAACTTCGCCTGAATACTGTGTGCATGGAATAATGGAATAGGACCTCGGTTCTATTTTGTTGGTTTTCGGAACCCCGAGGTAATGATTAATAGGAACGGATGGGGGCATTCGTATTGCGACGTTAGAGGTGAAATTCTTGGATCGTCGCAAGACGGACAGAAGCGAAAGCATTTGCCAAAAACGCTTTCATTGATCAAGAACGAAAGTTAGAGGTTCGAAGGCGATCAGATACCGCCCTAGTTCTAACCATAAACGATGCCAGCTAGCGATCCGCCGACGTTCCTCCGATGACTCGGCGGGCAGCTTCCGGGAAACCAAAGCTTTTGGGTTCCGGGGGAAGTATGGTTGCAAAGCTGAAACTTAAAGGAATTGACGGAAGGGCACCACCAGGAGTGGAGCCTGCGGCTTAATTTGACTCAACACGGGAAACCTCACCAGGCCCGGACACCGGAAGGATTGACAGATTGAGAGCTCTTTCTTGATTCGGTGGGTGGTGGTGCATGGCCGTTCTTAGTTGGTGGAGCGATTTGTCTGGTTAATTCCGATAACGAACGAGACTCTAGCCTGCTAACTAGGCGTATTTCGACATCCCAAAGGCCCGCCGGTGATGGGTTTCGGCCCCCACTGCGCGCGGTTTTTACTGTCGGCGTACAAACAATTCTTCTTAGAGGGACAGGCGGCTTCTAGCCGCACGAGATTGAGCAATAACAGGTCTGTGATGCCCTTAGATGTTCTGGGCCGCACGCGCGCTACACTGAAGGAATCAGCGTGTCCTCCCTGGCCGAGCGGCCCGGGTAACCCGCTGAACCTCCTTCGTGCTAGGGATTGGGGCTTGCAATTGTTCCCCATGAACGAGGAATTCCCAGTAAGCGCGAGTCATAAGCTCGCGTTGATTACGTCCCTGCCCTTTGTACACACCGCCCGTCGCTACTACCGATTGAATGATTTAGTGAGGTCTTCGGACTGAGCGCGGTGGCGTTTCGGCGTCGTCGATGCTTCGGAAAGATGACCAAACTTGATCATTTAGAGGAAGTAAAAGTCGTAATAAGGTTTCCGTAGGTGAACCTGCGGAAGGATCATTACAGTGTTTGTCAACTTACGACAAGTCTGTTATAAATATTTGAACTATATATCGTTTTACTTGCATATGCTGTCATTAGAACGTCCGTTATTAAACGCATACGATCTTTTGAGGTATAGAATGCGAAATAAACGAAATGTTTTTAGGAACTAAAGTTAGAAACAATTATATTATTTATATTTTTGTTTACTTTAAAGTTCTAAAAAAAACAAAGTTGTCGATGAGGTCTAATATTAATATGTATATACCAATTTGTCTTGATAAAAATTGGGTACCAAGAAAAATAACAAATTCGTATCCATCTGTTATTCAGATAAAAAAACGAATAATTTTTTTCTAAGGAATTCAAAATCGTAGAATGCGATATATTATTCCGACGGTGTTGAAAGTTTTTCGCCCAAATTGTCAAGATGGTAAAAATGCATGTACTCATTGGTGACGAAATTAAGAGGAAATACTTGTGCACGTTTACTCCGTGTACGCCTCGTTTGTAAAACACGGCGTTACAAATGGAGAAATTCGTAAGTACATAATTTTCTCTTATCATTTTTTTTTTAATACATTTTTCACGATATTTTATAAGACGTATAGTTTCTTTAAACGAAAACTTATACTTTCGTATGGAAACACGTTTAATGTTAAAACGATTACCCTGAACGGTGAATCACTTGGCTCGTGGGTCGATGAAGAACGCAGCTAATTGCGCGTCAACTTGTGAACTGCAGGACACATGAACATCGACATTTCGAACGCACATTGCGGTCCTCGGATACTCGTTCCTGGACCACTCCTGGCTGAGGGTCGTATCAAATTAAAAAGACTGTTCGATTTTTTTTTTTTGAAAAAAATTGTCGGAACGCGTTGGATGTAGATGCGTTTATTTTTAACGCAACATCTTAAATTGCGATAGCAACGTATAAAATTTGTATAAATTTTATACGTGTATTGTACACAACGTATCGAACATAAAAATGCGTAAATCTATATGTCTTTTAAATGTAGTAGAATTACGTACACGATCGTCGTGTCCGAGAAATCTTCTCAAAGACGACGTCTGATCTGTGTTTCTATATGGCATTTAATTATTGGACATTGATTTTAAAATGCATAGTTTGGTACTTAAATATCATCTATCGACCTCAGAGCAGGTGAG
>CAXIIO010000883.1:5000-15000 GCA_964028335.1 Altica lythri | reverse complement strand
GAGGACCACAATGCTTTTTTACATAGATGCCATTTGTAAAAAAATATGGTGACCTCTATGACAGATTTTTTACTACCGTAAACCCTTAATACAATAAAATTATTATTTACGAATGAAGACGGAAACGTTAAAGCTGGTATAAAAATTTACTGGATTGGGATTTGAATGGGAACGATTTTAAACGCGATTAATTCAAATTTTCGTACAATTGATATTAATCAAAAATCAATACAAACGAATTTTATTATTTATATCTGTACCCGGTGCACGTTGCTACGCCAACAACTAAAATAAATTTAAGAAAAATAAAAGATAAGAAGAGATAGAGAAGGAAAGAAAGCTTATAGTTTTTTTTTCTTATCGCACCAAAAATATATCTTTCGAACTTATATTTATACGAATTCGTATAGATATCTACTAATCAGTATTGAATTTAATACATGGAAGCGCCATCTGGTAGTAACTTCCATTAATACGAATATCATATTCATCTTACCCATTAAAAATAGATCATCATACTGATTTTCATGACAATCGGTTGAACGGGTCGGAGTTGCTACTCTGCAGCCCCACCTGATGGCGAGTGGCATCAATGAGCATATCATACAAACCTTCTCCGTGGTAAAATACATATAGATACCAATTTTCATGACAATCGGTTGAACGGGGCAGAAGTTGCTACTTTGCAGCGCCACCTGGTGGCGAGTGGCATCAATGAGCATATCATATAAACGTTCTCCGTGGAAAAAAAATATATATACCAATTTTCATAATAATCGGTACAGTAGTTTTTGAGTTCATCGATTTCATACATACAAACATCCTTTTATATATATGTATATATATATATATATATATATATATATATAGAATATTTGTACCTTGTTATTTAGTTTTTTAGGTAATTTAGTTTTATAATTATTATAGAGTAAAACTTGTAAAAAAGGAAAATCCGTAAATAAATTAATAAATAAATAAAATTTATACATTCCATAAATTAAAACTATGGGTGTGATGTCACAGGTTAATTTAAGGTTTATTTAATTAAGTGACCACGTTTCCGAACAAACGATGCTCTTTCAATATAGTCTATGGCTGTGAATGACATTGACATTCGTTACGCGCGTTTTTTAAAATATGCAAAATTAAATGTCTATTTTTCAATATTTCTGAGAGATTTTCTTAATATTTTCTTCCGTAAGAACCTTCTCCTAATAATAACAAATACAACAAAAAAAGAATTAGTAAAATCGGTCCAGTCATTCACGCGTGATGCCATGACCAAGGAAAACGGGTTTCATTTTTATATATATGGATTGAAATGGCGAGTGATTTAACCATAAATTGCCGTGGTAGTTTTTCGAACAGAAAGACCATCAAACTTATATTTTTTTTGGATTGAGAAAGCGTCTTTTCATTATCCAATTCGTTTTGGTTTGTTGTAAAATTTGTTCATAACATAACAACATCCTTCATCATCGTTGTCGTTGTAAGACAATGAAAATTGGACCTTACAGGTGTATTTCGCAGACGACTTTTAATTTGTAAAATTAATTTTAGATTGCTCAATAATTTTAACAATTACAAACATTAAAAAAACTGCTATACAAAGTCAAGTAAATGCAATTTTTAATTGCACACTATTAAGTAACTTTCCATCGTCCCAAAATATGTTACAAAACACTATTTTAACGCCAAATATATAGCAACATTTGCGTGGCTATTTTACAATTATTGTACTATCGTAAAATAAACGCAGAAACGTAAATCCGCTTCCTGGTTTATCAGTGCTTTCTAATAGACTCTGTACATGACACGATTACTAGTATTACTTTAAACTTCTCATCATGCCATACTGTGTGGTTGTATTATTGTATTGTATACACTGACTTTGTCAAAAGTGTTAAGGTGTATGAAGATTCTACCAAAAAAATATTATAGTTTCTTTGCCATTTTCCTTACGATATAGTCATGATGTGTGACAACAGTTAAATTGTTATCTACTATGAAGTCTAGGTATTTAAACTTCGTTTTAAATTCAATTGTGCATGACCTATCTACTATCACATATTTAACTTGTGAAAGTACAAAGAATTTTATTAAAAATATTTCTATATTGTTAATAAAACGAAATATCTATACCACTGCTTTTGTGTTTAATACTTAGAAGCAGTGTTTATAAATAAAGTGTAGTTTAAGGTAGATAGCTGTTTTGTAGAATTTTATGTTTTTACTTGCTGTGAAAATACGTAGAAATTTGTTGAAAATATATTTATATGGTAAATTAAACGAAATGTGTATGCTACTGTTTCTGCTGTCAATTCTATAAAACGGTAGCAGTAAGTAAAGTGTACTTTTTCACATATTTGTAACTTGTGAAAGTACAGAGAATTTTATTGAAAATATTTTAATATTGTTAATAAAACCAAATATGTAGAATTTTAAGTTTTAACTTGTGAAAGTATGTAGAATTTTTCTAAAATTATATTTATATGCTAAATCAGAGAAAAATATATTTTTATTAAATTAAACGAAATATATATGCTACTGTTTCTGCTGTCGATTCTAAAAAACGGTAGTAGTAAATAAAATGTACTTTTTTACATATTTAACTTGTGAAAGTACGGAGAATTTTATTGAAAATATTTTGATGTTGTTAATAAAACTAAATATCTATACAACTGCTTTTGCTTTTAATATTAAGAAGCAGTGCTAGTAAATAAAGTGTAGTTTTAAGCTAGATAGCTGTTTTGTAGAATTTCATGTTTTTACTTGTTGTGAAAGTACGTAGAAATTTTTTGAAATTTTATTAATATTGAAAAGTAAATGAAATATTTATGCTTCTGCTTCTGTTTCCGATTCCAAGAAACAATGCTAGTGAAAAAATTTAGGTTTAAGCTTCGAAAGCTGTTTTGTAGAATTTTAAGTTTTAACTTGTGAAAGTATGTAGAATTTTTCTGGAATTATATTTATATGGTAAATCAGAGAAAAATATATTTTTATGTCGTAAATTAAACGAAATATATATGCTACTGATTCTGATTTTGAGTTTGAAAAACGGTGGTAGTAAATAAAATGTACTTTTTTACATATTTAACTTGTGAAAGTACAGAGAATTTTATTGAAAATATTTTTATATTGTTAATATAAACTAAATATCTATACAACTGCTTTTGCTTTTAATATTAAGAAGCAGTGCTAGTAAATAAAGTGTAGTTTTAAGCTAGATAGCTGTTTTGTAGAATTTCATGTTTTTACTTGTTGTGAAAGTACGTAGAAATTTTTTGAAATTTTATTAATATTGAAAAGTAAATGAAATATTTATGCTTCTGCTTCTGTTTCCGATTCCAAGAAACAATGCTAGTGAAAAAATGTAGGTTTAAGCTTCGAAAACTGTTTTGTAGAATTTTAAGTTTTAACTTGTGAAAGTATGTAGAATTTTTCTAAAATTATATTTATATGCTAAATCAGAGAAAAATATATTTTTATTAAATTAAACGAAATATATATGCTACTGTTTCTGCTGTCGATTCTAAAAAACGGTAGTAGTAAATAAAATGTACTTTTTTACATATTTAACTTGTGAAAGTACGGAGAATTTTATTGAAAATATTTTGATGTTGTTAATAAAACTAAATATCTATACAACTGCTTTTGCTTTTAATATTAAGAAGCAGTGCTAGTAAATAAAGTGTAGTTTTAAGGTAGATAGCTGTTTTGTAGAATTTCATGTTTTTACTTGTTGTGAAAGTACGTAGAAATTTTTTGAAATTTTATTAATATTGAAAAGTAAATGAAATATTTATGCTTCTGCTTCTGTTTCCGATTCCAAGAAACAATGCTAGTGAAAAAATGTAGGTTTAAGCTTCGAAAGCTGTTTTGTAGAATTTTAAGTTTTAACTTGTGAAAGTATGTAGAATTTTTCTGGAATTATATTTATATGGTAAATCAGAGAAAAATATATTTTTATGTCGTAAATTAAACGAAATATATATGCTACTGATTCTGCTTTTGAGTTTGAAAAACGGTGGTAGTAAATAAAATGTACTTTTTTACATATTTAACTTGTGAAAGTACAGAGAATTTTATTGAAAATATTTTTATATTGTTAATATAAACTAAATATCTATACAACTGCTTTTGCTTTCAATATTAAGAAGCAGTGCTAGTAAATAAAGTGTAGTTTTAAGGTAGATAGCTGTTTTGTAGAATTTCATGTTTTTACTTGTTGTGATAGTACGTAGAAATTTTATTAATATTGAAAAGTAAATGAAATATTTATGCTTTTGCTTCTGTTTCCGATTCCAAGAAACAGTGCTAGTAAAAAAATGTAGGTTTAAGCTTCGAAAACTGTTTTGTAGAATTTTAGGTTTTAACTTGTGAAAGTATGTAGAATTTTTCTAAAATTATATTTATATGCTAAATCAGAGAAAAATATATTTTTATTAAATTAAACGAAATATATATGCTACTGTTTCTGCTGTCGATTCTAAAAAACGGTAGTAGTAAATAAAGTATACTTTTTTAAATGTTTAATTTGTGAAAGTACGTGGAATATTTTTGAAAGCACATGATATAATGGTCAACGAATAATAGTTTTTATATCTTGTTAATTTAATATTAAGATAAACCAATTTAATAACTGAATTAATTGTGTTAACGTATTTTAGTAAGAAATGATTGAATTATTATTGTAGTTAAATTTTACAAGTTATTTCTCAGTAATATGTAAAAATAATTTTTTTTAAATATATTTTTTTGTAAATATCACTTAATTGTGCCAACATAACAACTTAAGTTTTAATAAAATTTTATGAAATTTTATAATGTAATCTTTATTTTCATTAGAATGTTATATAGATTACGTAATGATTAAATTTATTGGACGAATATTAAATTATATAAAGTATTAAACCATAAATTTAAACTACATATACTAAATAACGTAAAGCGCTATAATAACAATTGCCCAGTTATGTAAAAAGACGACTCGACAAATACTCGATCTAAAAGTCTGGTGTTGTCCAAGTTTGATCTTTTTGCATTGTGGTTGAGATTTATATTATATATTTTATTTTCTAACATTTCTATCTTCAAAAATGTTGGTAGTAATTGTTAAGAAATATAAAATTATGTATATATAAAACCACAATTATTTTTTGTATCGTAAGATACAGATCACACAGCGAGATCGCGGATTTTGCAAGGCGTTTACACGTTTGGCGATCCACATGCGATCAAACTAATAAAATTTGATTTCAATCAAATTTTTCATTTTTTGCGACAACTCTCTTCTGTCCGAGCGGGAATTTCTATTCGTAACGATTCTTTCGAGTACACCGTGTCGCTTTATATCTAGCGAAGGGTCGAGAGAATGTTCGAAATTTTTTGCCGGTAGGCGTTTATATAAAACATGACAAAGTAGTTACATTTAAAACTAGCTCTCTGTTATGTAATATATTGTCTGTCCGGTTTTTATATGTAATATAAGAGATAATACAAATACGATTGTCTTGTCTTCTATAAATATCATATATACCTTATCTCCTATTAAGCGTGGCGTGCGAAAAGTTTAACTTTTCATGTACGCAAAATTCAACACGCACTAGGAAAAGAATATGATAGAGATTTGACACATCGGTCTTTTGTTTCTCTTGAATTGCAAATTTGTAATACTAGAGGAGACTGATAATCTCTGTTATTCTTTTTCGAATGACGGAACAACAGCTCCCTGGTTGATCCTGCCAGTAGTCATATGCTTGTCTCAAAGATTAAGCCATGCATGTCTCAGTACAAGCCAAATTAAGGTGAAACCGCGAAAGGCTCATTAAATCAGTTATGGTTCCTTAGATCGTACCCACATTTACTTGGATAACTGTGGTAATTCTAGAGCTAATACATGCAAACAGAGCTCCGACCGGAGACGGAAGGAGCGCTTTTATTAGATCAAAACCAATCGGTGGCGAGCTTGCTCGACATCGTAATACTTGGTGACTCTGAATAACTTTACGCTGATCGCACGGTCTCGCACCGGCGACGCATCTTTCAAATGTCTGCCTTATCAACTGTCGATGGTAGGTTCTGCGCCTACCATGGTTGTAACGGGTAACGGGGAATCAGGGTTCGATTCCGGAGAGGGAGCCTGAGAAACGGCTACCACATCCAAGGAAGGCAGCAGGCGCGCAAATTACCCACTCCCGGCACGGGGAGGTAGTGACGAAAAATAACGATACGGGACTCATCCGAGGCCCCGTAATCGGAATGAGTACACTCTAAACCCTTTAACGAGGATCAATTGGAGGGCAAGTCTGGTGCCAGCAGCCGCGGTAATTCCAGCTCCAATAGCGTATATTAAAGTTGTTGCGGTTAAAAAGCTCGTAGTCGAATCTGTGTCCCGCGTCGCTGGTTCATCGTACGCGGTGTCAACTGGCGTGTCGCGGGACGTCCTGCCGGTGGGCTTAGCTCGCAAGGGCGGCCCAACTCAATCCCGCCGCGGTGCTCTTCACTGAGTGTCGAGGTGGGCCGGCACGTTTACTTTGAACAAATTAGAGTGCTTAAAGCAGGCTAAAACTTCGCCTGAATACTGTGTGCATGGAATAATGGAATAGGACCTCGGTTCTATTTTGTTGGTTTTCGGAACCCCGAGGTAATGATTAATAGGAACGGATGGGGGCATTCGTATTGCGACGTTAGAGGTGAAATTCTTGGATCGTCGCAAGACGGACAGAAGCGAAAGCATTTGCCAAAAACGCTTTCATTGATCAAGAACGAAAGTTAGAGGTTCGAAGGCGATCAGATACCGCCCTAGTTCTAACCATAAACGATGCCAGCTAGCGATCCGCCGACGTTCCTCCGATGACTCGGCGGGCAGCTTCCGGGAAACCAAAGCTTTTGGGTTCCGGGGGAAGTATGGTTGCAAAGCTGAAACTTAAAGGAATTGACGGAAGGGCACCACCAGGAGTGGAGCCTGCGGCTTAATTTGACTCAACACGGGAAACCTCACCAGGCCCGGACACCGGAAGGATTGACAGATTGAGAGCTCTTTCTTGATTCGGTGGGTGGTGGTGCATGGCCGTTCTTAGTTGGTGGAGCGATTTGTCTGGTTAATTCCGATAACGAACGAGACTCTAGCCTGCTAACTAGGCGTATTTCGACATCCCAAAGGCCCGCCGGTGATGGGTTTCGGCCCCCACTGCGCGCGGTTTTTACTGTCGGCGTACAAACAATTCTTCTTAGAGGGACAGGCGGCTTCTAGCCGCACGAGATTGAGCAATAACAGGTCTGTGATGCCCTTAGATGTTCTGGGCCGCACGCGCGCTACACTGAAGGAATCAGCGTGTCCTCCCTGGCCGAGCGGCCCGGGTAACCCGCTGAACCTCCTTCGTGCTAGGGATTGGGGCTTGCAATTGTTCCCCATGAACGAGGAATTCCCAGTAAGCGCGAGTCATAAGCTCGCGTTGATTACGTCCCTGCCCTTTGTACACACCGCCCGTCGCTACTACCGATTGAATGATTTAGTGAGGTCTTCGGACTGAGCGCGGTGGCGTTTCGGCGTCGTCGATGCTTCGGAAAGATGACCAAACTTGATCATTTAGAGGAAGTAAAAGTCGTAACAAGGTTTCCGTAGGTGAACCTGCGGAAGGATCATTACAGTGTTTGTCAACTTACGACAAGTCTGTTATAAATATTTGAACTATATATCGTTTTACTTGCATATGCTGTCATTAGAACGTCCGTTATTAAACGCATACGATCTTTTGAGGTATAGAATGCGAAATAAACGAAATGTTTTTAGGAACTAAAGTTAGAAACAATTATATTATTTATATTTTTGTTTACTTTAAAGTTCTAAAAAAAACAAAGTTGTCGATGAGGTCTAATATTAATATGTATATACCAATTTGTCTTGATAAAAATTGGGTACCAAGAAAAATAACAAATTCGTATCCATCTGTTATTCAGATAAAAAAACGAATAATTTTTTTCTAAGGAATTCAAAATCGTAGAATGCGATATATTATTCCGACGGTGTTGAAAGTTTTTCGCCCAAATTGTCAAGATGGTAAAAATGCATGTACTCATTGGTGACGAAATTAAGAGGAAATACTTGTGCACGTTTACTCCGTGTACGCCTCGTTTGTAAAACACGGCGTTACAAATGGAGAAATTCGTAAGTACATAATTTTCTCTTATCATTTTTTTTTTAATACATTTTTCACGATATTTTATAAGACGTATAGTTTCTTTAAACGAAAACTTATACTTTCGTATGGAAACACGTTTAATGTTAAAACGATTACCCTGAACGGTGAATCACTTGGCTCGTGGGTCGATGAAGAACGCAGCTAATTGCGCGTCAACTTGTGAACTGCAGGACACATGAACATCGACATTTCGAACGCACATTGCGGTCCTCGGATACTCGTTCCTGGACCACTCCTGGCTGAGGGTCGTATCAAATTAAAAAGACTGTTCGATTTTTTTTTTTTGAAAAAAATTGTCGGAACGCGTTGGATGTAGATGCGTTTATTTTTAACGCAACATCTTAAATTGCGATAGCAACGTATAAAATTTGTATAAATTTTATACGTGTATTGTACACAACGTATCGAACATAAAAATGCGTAAATCTATATGTCTTTTAAATGTAGTAGAATTACGTACACGATCGTCGTGTCCGAGAAATCTTCTCAAAGACGACGTCTGATCTGTGTTTCTATATGGCATTTAATTATTGGACATTGATTTTAAAATGCATAGTTTGGTACTTAAATATCATCTATCGACCTCAGAGCAGGTGAGACTACCCGCTGAATTTAAGCATATTACTAAGCGGAGGAAAAGAAACTAACTAGGATTCCCTCAGTAGCTGCGAGCGAACAGGGAAAAGCCCAGTACCGAATCCCGTGGCCGACATCGACCACCGGGAAATGTGGTGTTAGGGAGGATTCATTATCCCGAGATTGTGCGGCGCGTCCAAGTCCTTCTTGAACGGGGCCACAGCCCATAGAGGGTGCCAGGCCCGTAGTGACCGCTGCCAATTGCGGGAGAATCTCTCCTCAGAGTCGGGTTGCTTGAGAGTGCAGCCCTAAGTGGGTGGTAAACTCCATCTAAGGCTAAATATGACCACGAGACCGATAGCGAACAAGTACCGTGAGGGAAAGTTGAAAAGCACTTTGAAGAGAGAGTTCAAGAGTACGTGAAACCGTTCAGGGGTAAACCTGAGAAACCCGAAAGGTCGAAAGAGGAAATTCATTCGCGTCTCTACTGTCGGAGTTGAAAGTTTGTGTGACGGATTACGTTTACGTCGTCCGCGCCTCTCGTTCTTCGAACCGATGTGGAACGCGTGCACTTTTCCTCTAGTAGGACGTCGCGATCCGTTGGGTGTCTGTCTAAGACTTGGGGTGGAGCCCACATGGCTTTTGTCGCGTGGACCCTCGATGTTCCGACAGACTCGCTCGACGGTATGCTAAAGGCGCGGGGCCGCTACTCAGTTAGCGTTCGGCCCGTAGCAAGCACGTTCTGTGTTTGACGGTGATCGGACCTGGTGCCGATTCTGTCCCAGAACGACTGTTGGTTGCGGTGTTCTCGAACAGACCTCGTTGAAACGCCGATCAGCGACGCTATAGCTTTGGGTACTTTCAGGACCCGTCTTGAAACACGGACCAAGGAGTCTAGCATGTGCGCGAGTCATTGGGACATGACTAAACCTAAAGGCGTAATGAAAGTAAAGGTTTACCTTGCGTAGACCGAGGGAGGATGGGTGGTTTGCCCTTAAAGTGGCCACTCCGCACTCCCGGGGCGTCTCATTCTCATTGCGAGAAGAGGCGCACCAAGAGCGTACACGCTGGGACCCGAAAGATGGTGAACTATGCCTGGTCAGGACGAAGTCAGGGGAAACCCTGATGGAGGTCCGTAGCGATTCTGACGTGCAAATCGATCGTCGGAACTGGGTATAGGGGCGAAAGACTAATCGAACCATCTAGTAGCTGGTTCCCTC
>CAXIIO010000882.1:55000-60136 GCA_964028335.1 Altica lythri | reverse complement strand
TATAAACTAAATATCTATACAACTGCTTTTGCTTTCAATATTAAGAAGCAGTGCTAGTAAATAAAGTGTAGTTTTAAGGTAGATAGCTGTTTTGTAGAATTTCATGTTTTTACTTGTTGTGATAGTACGTAGAAATTTTATTAATATTGAAAAGTAAATGAAATATTTATGCTTTTGCTTCTGTTTCCGATTCCAAGAAACAGTGCTAGTAAAAAAATGTAGGTTTAAGCTTCGAAAACTGTTTTGTAGAATTTTAGGTTTTAACTTGTGAAAGTATGTAGAATTTTTCTAAAATTATATTTATATGCTAAATCAGAGAAAAATATATTTTTATTAAATTAAACGAAATATATATGCTACTGTTTCTGCTGTCGATTCTAAAAAACGGTAGTAGTAAATAAAGTATACTTTTTTAAATGTTTAATTTGTGAAAGTACGTGGAATATTTTTGAAAGCACATGATATAATGGTCAACGAATAATAGTTTTTATATCTTGTTAATTTAATATTAAGATAAACCAATTTAATAACTGAATTAATTGTGTTAACGTATTTTAGTAAGAAATGATTGAATTATTATTGTAGTTAAATTTTACAAGTTATTTCTCAGTAATATGTAAAAATAATTTTTTTAAATATATTTTTTTGTAAATATCACTTAATTGTGCCAACATAACAACTTAAGTTTTAATAAAATTTTATGAAATTTTATAATGTAATCTTTATTTTCATTAGAATGTTATATAGATTACGTAATGATTAAATTTATTGGACGAATATTAAATTATATAAAGTATTAAACCATAAATTTAAACTACATATACTAAATAACGTAAAGCGCTATAATAACAATTGCCCAGTTATGTAAAAAGACGACTCGACAAATACTCGATCTAAAAGTCTGGTGTTGTCCAAGTTTGATCTTTTTGCATTGTGGTTGAGATTTATATTATATATTTTATTTTCTAACATTTCTATCTTCAAAAATGTTGGTAGTAATTGTTAAGAAATATAAAATTATGTATATATAAAACCACAATTATTTTTTGTATCGTAAGATACAGATCACACAGCGAGATCGCGGATTTTGCAAGGCGTTTACACGTTTGGCGATCCACATGCGATCAAACTAATAAAATTTGATTTCAATCAAATTTTTCATTTTTTGCGACAACTCTCTTCTGTCCGAGCGGGAATTTCTATTCGTAACGATTCTTTCGAGTACACCGTGTCGCTTTATATCTAGCGAAGGGTCGAGAGAATGTTCGAAATTTTTTGCCGGTAGGCGTTTATATAAAACATGACAAAGTAGTTACATTTAAAACTAGCTCTCTGTTATGTAATATATTGTCTGTCCGGTTTTTATATGTAATATAAGAGATAATACAAATACGATTGTCTTGTCTTCTATAAATATCATATATACCTTATCTCCTATTAAGCGTGGCGTGCGAAAAGTTTAACTTTTCATGTACGCAAAATTCAACACGCACTAGGAAAAGAATATGATAGAGATTTGACACATCGGTCTTTTGTTTCTCTTGAATTGCAAATTTGTAATACTAGAGGAGACTGATAATCTCTGTTATTCTTTTTCGAATGACGGAACAACAGCTCCCTGGTTGATCCTGCCAGTAGTCATATGCTTGTCTCAAAGATTAAGCCATGCATGTCTCAGTACAAGCCAAATTAAGGTGAAACCGCGAAAGGCTCATTAAATCAGTTATGGTTCCTTAGATCGTACCCACATTTACTTGGATAACTGTGGTAATTCTAGAGCTAATACATGCAAACAGAGCTCCGACCGGAGACGGAAGGAGCGCTTTTATTAGATCAAAACCAATCGGTGGCGAGCTTGCTCGACATCGTAATACTTGGTGACTCTGAATAACTTTACGCTGATCGCACGGTCTCGCACCGGCGACGCATCTTTCAAATGTCTGCCTTATCAACTGTCGATGGTAGGTTCTGCGCCTACCATGGTTGTAACGGGTAACGGGGAATCAGGGTTCGATTCCGGAGAGGGAGCCTGAGAAACGGCTACCACATCCAAGGAAGGCAGCAGGCGCGCAAATTACCCACTCCCGGCACGGGGAGGTAGTGACGAAAAATAACGATACGGGACTCATCCGAGGCCCCGTAATCGGAATGAGTACACTCTAAACCCTTTAACGAGGATCAATTGGAGGGCAAGTCTGGTGCCAGCAGCCGCGGTAATTCCAGCTCCAATAGCGTATATTAAAGTTGTTGCGGTTAAAAAGCTCGTAGTCGAATCTGTGTCCCGCGTCGCTGGTTCATCGTACGCGGTGTCAACTGGCGTGTCGCGGGACGTCCTGCCGGTGGGCTTAGCTCGCAAGGGCGGCCCAACTCAATCCCGCCGCGGTGCTCTTCACTGAGTGTCGAGGTGGGCCGGCACGTTTACTTTGAACAAATTAGAGTGCTTAAAGCAGGCTAAAACTTCGCCTGAATACTGTGTGCATGGAATAATGGAATAGGACCTCGGTTCTATTTTGTTGGTTTTCGGAACCCCGAGGTAATGATTAATAGGAACGGATGGGGGCATTCGTATTGCGACGTTAGAGGTGAAATTCTTGGATCGTCGCAAGACGGACAGAAGCGAAAGCATTTGCCAAAAACGCTTTCATTGATCAAGAACGAAAGTTAGAGGTTCGAAGGCGATCAGATACCGCCCTAGTTCTAACCATAAACGATGCCAGCTAGCGATCCGCCGACGTTCCTCCGATGACTCGGCGGGCAGCTTCCGGGAAACCAAAGCTTTTGGGTTCCGGGGGAAGTATGGTTGCAAAGCTGAAACTTAAAGGAATTGACGGAAGGGCACCACCAGGAGTGGAGCCTGCGGCTTAATTTGACTCAACACGGGAAACCTCACCAGGCCCGGACACCGGAAGGATTGACAGATTGAGAGCTCTTTCTTGATTCGGTGGGTGGTGGTGCATGGCCGTTCTTAGTTGGTGGAGCGATTTGTCTGGTTAATTCCGATAACGAACGAGACTCTAGCCTGCTAACTAGGCGTATTTCGACATCCCAAAGGCCCGCCGGTGATGGGTTTCGGCCCCCACTGCGCGCGGTTTTTACTGTCGGCGTACAAACAATTCTTCTTAGAGGGACAGGCGGCTTCTAGCCGCACGAGATTGAGCAATAACAGGTCTGTGATGCCCTTAGATGTTCTGGGCCGCACGCGCGCTACACTGAAGGAATCAGCGTGTCCTCCCTGGCCGAGCGGCCCGGGTAACCCGCTGAACCTCCTTCGTGCTAGGGATTGGGGCTTGCAATTGTTCCCCATGAACGAGGAATTCCCAGTAAGCGCGAGTCATAAGCTCGCGTTGATTACGTCCCTGCCCTTTGTACACACCGCCCGTCGCTACTACCGATTGAATGTTTAGTGAGGTCTTCGGACTGAGCGCGGTGGCGTTTCGGCGTCGTCGATGCTTCGGAAAGATGACCAAACTTGATCATTTAGAGGAAGTAAAAGTCGTAACAAGGTTTCCGTAGGTGAACCTGCGGAAGGATCATTACAGTGTTTGTCAACTTACGACAAGTCTGTTATAAATATTTGAACTATATATCGTTTTACTTGCATATGCTGTCATTAGAACGTCCGTTATTAAACGCATACGATCTTTTGAGGTATAGAATGCGAAATAAACGAAATGTTTTTAGGAACTAAAGTTAGAAACAATTATATTATTTATATTTTTGTTTACTTTAAAGTTCTAAAAAAAACAAAGTTGTCGATGAGGTCTAATATTAATATGTATATACCAATTTGTCTTGATAAAAATTGGGTACCAAGAAAAATAACAAATTCGTATCCATCTGTTATTCAGATAAAAAAACGAATAATTTTTTTCTAAGGAATTCAAAATCGTAGAATGCGATATATTATTCCGACGGTGTTGAAAGTTTTTCGCCCAAATTGTCAAGATGGTAAAAATGCATGTACTCATTGGTGACGAAATTAAGAGGAAATACTTGTGCACGTTTACTCCGTGTACGCCTCGTTTGTAAAACACGGCGTTACAAATGGAGAAATTCGTAAGTACATAATTTTCTCTTATCATTTTTTTTTTAATACATTTTTCACGATATTTTATAAGACGTATAGTTTCTTTAAACGAAAACTTATACTTTCGTATGGAAACACGTTTAATGTTAAAACGATTACCCTGAACGGTGAATCACTTGGCTCG
Organism: Altica lythri; assembly: GCA_964028335.1. Lineage (NCBI taxonomy): Eukaryota > Metazoa > Arthropoda > Insecta > Coleoptera > Chrysomelidae > Altica > Altica lythri. Next base: position 55,925 of record CAXIIO010000882.1, on the reverse strand, counting down.
TGGGTCGATGAAGAACGCAGCTAATTGCGCGTCAACTTGTGAACTGCAGGACACATGAACATCGACATTTCGAACGCACATTGCGGTCCTCGGATACTCGTTCCTGGACCACTCCTGGCTGAGGGTCGTATCAAATTAAAAAGACTGTTCGATTTTTTTTTTTTGAAAAAAATTGTCGGAACGCGTTGGATGTAGATGCGTTTATTTTTAACGCAACATCTTAAATTGCGATAGCAACGTATAAAATTTGTATAAATTTTATACGTGTATTGTACACAACGTATCGAACATAAAAATGCGTAAATCTATATGTCTTTTAAATGTAGTAGAATTACGTACACGATCGTCGTGTCCGAGAAATCTTCTCAAAGACGACGTCTGATCTGTGTTTCTATATGGCATTTAATTATTGGACATTGATTTTAAAATGCATAGTTTGGTACTTAAATATCATCTATCGACCTCAGAGCAGGTGAGACTACCCGCTGAATTTAAGCATATTACTAAGCGGAGGAAAAGAAACTAACTAGGATTCCCTCAGTAGCTGCGAGCGAACAGGGAAAAGCCCAGTACCGAATCCCGTGGCCGACATCGACCACCGGGAAATGTGGTGTTAGGGAGGATTCATTATCCCGAGATTGTGCGGCGCGTCCAAGTCCTTCTTGAACGGGGCCACAGCCCATAGAGGGTGCCAGGCCCGTAGTGACCGCTGCCAATTGCGGGAGAATCTCTCCTCAGAGTCGGGTTGCTTGAGAGTGCAGCCCTAAGTGGGTGGTAAACTCCATCTAAGGCTAAATATGACCACGAGACCGATAGCGAACAAGTACCGTGAGGGAAAGTTGAAAAGCACTTTGAAGAGAGAGTTCAAGAGTACGTGAAACCGTTCAGGGGTAAACCTGAGAAACCCGAAAGGTCGAAAGAGGAA
>CAXIIO010000882.1:42500-50000 GCA_964028335.1 Altica lythri | reverse complement strand
TGGTAGTAACTTCCATTAATACGAATATCATATTCATCTTACCCATTAAAAATAGATCATCATACTGATTTTCATGACAATCGGTTGAACGGGTCGGAGTTGCTACTCTGCAGCCCCACCTGATGGCGAGTGGCATCAATGAGCATATCATACAAACCTTCTCCGTGGTAAAATACATATAGATACCAATTTTCATGACAATCGGTTGAACGGGGCAGAAGTTGCTACTTTGCAGCGCCACCTGGTGGCGAGTGGCATCAATGAGCATATCATATAAACGTTCTCCGTGGAAAAAAAATATATATACCAATTTTCATAATAATCGGTACAGTAGTTTTTGAGTTCATCGATTTCATACATACAAACATCCTTTTATATATATGTATATATATATATATATATATATATATATATAGAATATTTGTACCTTGTTATTTAGTTTTTTAGGTAATTTAGTTTTATAATTATTATAGAGTAAAACTTGTAAAAAAGGAAAATCCGTAAATAAATTAATAAATAAATAAAATTTATACATTCCATAAATTAAAACTATGGGTGTGATGTCACAGGTTAATTTAAGGTTTATTTAATTAAGTGACCACGTTTCCGAACAAACGATGCTCTTTCAATATAGTCTATGGCTGTGAATGACATTGACATTCGTTACGCGCGTTTTTTAAAATATGCAAAATTAAATGTCTATTTTTCAATATTTCTGAGAGATTTTCTTAATATTTTCTTCCGTAAGAACCTTCTCCTAATAATAACAAATACAACAAAAAAAGAATTAGTAAAATCGGTCCAGTCATTCACGCGTGATGCCATGACCAAGGAAAACGGGTTTCATTTTTATATATATGGATTGAAATGGCGAGTGATTTAACCATAAATTGCCGTGGTAGTTTTTCGAACAGAAAGACCATCAAACTTATATTTTTTTTGGATTGAGAAAGCGTCTTTTCATTATCCAATTCGTTTTGGTTTGTTGTAAAATTTGTTCATAACATAACAACATCCTTCATCATCGTTGTCGTTGTAAGACAATGAAAATTGGACCTTACAGGTGTATTTCGCAGACGACTTTTAATTTGTAAAATTAATTTTAGATTGCTCAATAATTTTAACAATTACAAACATTAAAAAAACTGCTATACAAAGTCAAGTAAATGCAATTTTTAATTGCACACTATTAAGTAACTTTCCATCGTCCCAAAATATGTTACAAAACACTATTTTAACGCCAAATATATAGCAACATTTGCGTGGCTATTTTACAATTATTGTACTATCGTAAAATAAACGCAGAAACGTAAATCCGCTTCCTGGTTTATCAGTGCTTTCTAATAGACTCTGTACATGACACGATTACTAGTATTACTTTAAACTTCTCATCATGCCATACTGTGTGGTTGTATTATTGTATTGTATACACTGACTTTGTCAAAAGTGTTAAGGTGTATGAAGATTCTACCAAAAAAATATTATAGTTTCTTTGCCATTTTCCTTACGATATAGTCATGATGTGTGACAACAGTTAAATTGTTATCTACTATGAAGTCTAGGTATTTAAACTTCGTTTTAAATTCAATTGTGCATGACCTATCTACTATCACATATTTAACTTGTGAAAGTACAAAGAATTTTATTAAAAATATTTCTATATTGTTAATAAAACGAAATATCTATACCACTGCTTTTGTGTTTAATACTTAGAAGCAGTGTTTATAAATAAAGTGTAGTTTAAGGTAGATAGCTGTTTTGTAGAATTTTATGTTTTTACTTGCTGTGAAAATACGTAGAAATTTGTTGAAAATATATTTATATGGTAAATTAAACGAAATGTGTATGCTACTGTTTCTGCTGTCAATTCTATAAAACGGTAGCAGTAAGTAAAGTGTACTTTTTCACATATTTGTAACTTGTGAAAGTACAGAGAATTTTATTGAAAATATTTTAATATTGTTAATAAAACCAAATATGTAGAATTTTAAGTTTTAACTTGTGAAAGTATGTAGAATTTTTCTAAAATTATATTTATATGCTAAATCAGAGAAAAATATATTTTTATTAAATTAAACGAAATATATATGCTACTGTTTCTGCTGTCGATTCTAAAAAACGGTAGTAGTAAATAAAATGTACTTTTTTACATATTTAACTTGTGAAAGTACGGAGAATTTTATTGAAAATATTTTGATGTTGTTAATAAAACTAAATATCTATACAACTGCTTTTGCTTTTAATATTAAGAAGCAGTGCTAGTAAATAAAGTGTAGTTTTAAGCTAGATAGCTGTTTTGTAGAATTTCATGTTTTTACTTGTTGTGAAAGTACGTAGAAATTTTTTGAAATTTTATTAATATTGAAAAGTAAATGAAATATTTATGCTTCTGCTTCTGTTTCCGATTCCAAGAAACAATGCTAGTGAAAAAATTTAGGTTTAAGCTTCGAAAGCTGTTTTGTAGAATTTTAAGTTTTAACTTGTGAAAGTATGTAGAATTTTTCTGGAATTATATTTATATGGTAAATCAGAGAAAAATATATTTTTATGTCGTAAATTAAACGAAATATATATGCTACTGATTCTGATTTTGAGTTTGAAAAACGGTGGTAGTAAATAAAATGTACTTTTTTACATATTTAACTTGTGAAAGTACAGAGAATTTTATTGAAAATATTTTTATATTGTTAATATAAACTAAATATCTATACAACTGCTTTTGCTTTTAATATTAAGAAGCAGTGCTAGTAAATAAAGTGTAGTTTTAAGCTAGATAGCTGTTTTGTAGAATTTCATGTTTTTACTTGTTGTGAAAGTACGTAGAAATTTTTTGAAATTTTATTAATATTGAAAAGTAAATGAAATATTTATGCTTCTGCTTCTGTTTCCGATTCCAAGAAACAATGCTAGTGAAAAAATGTAGGTTTAAGCTTCGAAAACTGTTTTGTAGAATTTTAAGTTTTAACTTGTGAAAGTATGTAGAATTTTTCTAAAATTATATTTATATGCTAAATCAGAGAAAAATATATTTTTATTAAATTAAACGAAATATATATGCTACTGTTTCTGCTGTCGATTCTAAAAAACGGTAGTAGTAAATAAAATGTACTTTTTTACATATTTAACTTGTGAAAGTACGGAGAATTTTATTGAAAATATTTTGATGTTGTTAATAAAACTAAATATCTATACAACTGCTTTTGCTTTTAATATTAAGAAGCAGTGCTAGTAAATAAAGTGTAGTTTTAAGGTAGATAGCTGTTTTGTAGAATTTCATGTTTTTACTTGTTGTGAAAGTACGTAGAAATTTTTTGAAATTTTATTAATATTGAAAAGTAAATGAAATATTTATGCTTCTGCTTCTGTTTCCGATTCCAAGAAACAATGCTAGTGAAAAAATGTAGGTTTAAGCTTCGAAAGCTGTTTTGTAGAATTTTAAGTTTTAACTTGTGAAAGTATGTAGAATTTTTCTGGAATTATATTTATATGGTAAATCAGAGAAAAATATATTTTTATGTCGTAAATTAAACGAAATATATATGCTACTGATTCTGCTTTTGAGTTTGAAAAACGGTGGTAGTAAATAAAATGTACTTTTTTACATATTTAACTTGTGAAAGTACAGAGAATTTTATTGAAAATATTTTTATATTGTTAATATAAACTAAATATCTATACAACTGCTTTTGCTTTCAATATTAAGAAGCAGTGCTAGTAAATAAAGTGTAGTTTTAAGGTAGATAGCTGTTTTGTAGAATTTCATGTTTTTACTTGTTGTGATAGTACGTAGAAATTTTATTAATATTGAAAAGTAAATGAAATATTTATGCTTTTGCTTCTGTTTCCGATTCCAAGAAACAGTGCTAGTAAAAAAATGTAGGTTTAAGCTTCGAAAACTGTTTTGTAGAATTTTAGGTTTTAACTTGTGAAAGTATGTAGAATTTTTCTAAAATTATATTTATATGCTAAATCAGAGAAAAATATATTTTTATTAAATTAAACGAAATATATATGCTACTGTTTCTGCTGTCGATTCTAAAAAACGGTAGTAGTAAATAAAGTATACTTTTTTAAATGTTTAATTTGTGAAAGTACGTGGAATATTTTTGAAAGCACATGATATAATGGTCAACGAATAATAGTTTTTATATCTTGTTAATTTAATATTAAGATAAACCAATTTAATAACTGAATTAATTGTGTTAACGTATTTTAGTAAGAAATGATTGAATTATTATTGTAGTTAAATTTTACAAGTTATTTCTCAGTAATATGTAAAAATAATTTTTTTTAAATATATTTTTTTGTAAATATCACTTAATTGTGCCAACATAACAACTTAAGTTTTAATAAAATTTTATGAAATTTTATAATGTAATCTTTATTTTCATTAGAATGTTATATAGATTACGTAATGATTAAATTTATTGGACGAATATTAAATTATATAAAGTATTAAACCATAAATTTAAACTACATATACTAAATAACGTAAAGCGCTATAATAACAATTGCCCAGTTATGTAAAAAGACGACTCGACAAATACTCGATCTAAAAGTCTGGTGTTGTCCAAGTTTGATCTTTTTGCATTGTGGTTGAGATTTATATTATATATTTTATTTTCTAACATTTCTATCTTCAAAAATGTTGGTAGTAATTGTTAAGAAATATAAAATTATGTATATATAAAACCACAATTATTTTTTGTATCGTAAGATACAGATCACACAGCGAGATCGCGGATTTTGCAAGGCGTTTACACGTTTGGCGATCCACATGCGATCAAACTAATAAAATTTGATTTCAATCAAATTTTTCATTTTTTGCGACAACTCTCTTCTGTCCGAGCGGGAATTTCTATTCGTAACGATTCTTTCGAGTACACCGTGTCGCTTTATATCTAGCGAAGGCTCGAGAGAATGTTCGAAATTTTTTGCCGGTAGGCGTTTATATAAAACATGACAAAGTAGTTACATTTAAAACTAGCTCTCTGTTATGTAATATATTGTCTGTCCGGTTTTTATATGTAATATAAGAGATAATACAAATACGATTGTCTTGTCTTCTATAAATATCATATATACCTTATCTCCTATTAAGCGTGGCGTGCGAAAAGTTTAACTTTTCATGTACGCAAAATTCAACACGCACTAGGAAAAGAATATGATAGAGATTTGACACATCGGTCTTTTGTTTCTCTTGAATTGCAAATTTGTAATACTAGAGGAGACTGATAATCTCTGTTATTCTTTTTCGAATGACGGAACAACAGCTCCCTGGTTGATCCTGCCAGTAGTCATATGCTTGTCTCAAAGATTAAGCCATGCATGTCTCAGTACAAGCCAAATTAAGGTGAAACCGCGAAAGGCTCATTAAATCAGTTATGGTTCCTTAGATCGTACCCACATTTACTTGGATAACTGTGGTAATTCTAGAGCTAATACATGCAAACAGAGCTCCGACCGGAGACGGAAGGAGCGCTTTTATTAGATCAAAACCAATCGGTGGCGAGCTTGCTCGACATCGTAATACTTGGTGACTCTGAATAACTTTACGCTGATCGCACGGTCTCGCACCGGCGACGCATCTTTCAAATGTCTGCCTTATCAACTGTCGATGGTAGGTTCTGCGCCTACCATGGTTGTAACGGGTAACGGGGAATCAGGGTTCGATTCCGGAGAGGGAGCCTGAGAAACGGCTACCACATCCAAGGAAGGCAGCAGGCGCGCAAATTACCCACTCCCGGCACGGGGAGGTAGTGACGAAAAATAACGATACGGGACTCATCCGAGGCCCCGTAATCGGAATGAGTACACTCTAAACCCTTTAACGAGGATCAATTGGAGGGCAAGTCTGGTGCCAGCAGCCGCGGTAATTCCAGCTCCAATAGCGTATATTAAAGTTGTTGCGGTTAAAAAGCTCGTAGTCGAATCTGTGTCCCGCGTCGCTGGTTCATCGTACGCGGTGTCAACTGGCGTGTCGCGGGACGTCCTGCCGGTGGGCTTAGCTCGCAAGGGCGGCCCAACTCAATCCCGCCGCGGTGCTCTTCACTGAGTGTCGAGGTGGGCCGGCACGTTTACTTTGAACAAATTAGAGTGCTTAAAGCAGGCTAAAACTTCGCCTGAATACTGTGTGCATGGAATAATGGAATAGGACCTCGGTTCTATTTTGTTGGTTTTCGGAACCCCGAGGTAATGATTAATAGGAACGGATGGGGGCATTCGTATTGCGACGTTAGAGGTGAAATTCTTGGATCGTCGCAAGACGGACAGAAGCGAAAGCATTTGCCAAAAACGCTTTCATTGATCAAGAACGAAAGTTAGAGGTTCGAAGGCGATCAGATACCGCCCTAGTTCTAACCATAAACGATGCCAGCTAGCGATCCGCCGACGTTCCTCCGATGACTCGGCGGGCAGCTTCCGGGAAACCAAAGCTTTTGGGTTCCGGGGGAAGTATGGTTGCAAAGCTGAAACTTAAAGGAATTGACGGAAGGGCACCACCAGGAGTGGAGCCTGCGGCTTAATTTGACTCAACACGGGAAACCTCACCAGGCCCGGACACCGGAAGGATTGACAGATTGAGAGCTCTTTCTTGATTCGGTGGGTGGTGGTGCATGGCCGTTCTTAGTTGGTGGAGCGATTTGTCTGGTTAATTCCGATAACGAACGAGACTCTAGCCTGCTAACTAGGCGTATTTCGACATCCCAAAGGCCCGCCGGTGATGGGTTTCGGCCCCCACTGCGCGCGGTTTTTACTGTCGGCGTACAAACAATTCTTCTTAGAGGGACAGGCGGCTTCTAGCCGCACGAGATTGAGCAATAACAGGTCTGTGATGCCCTTAGATGTTCTGGGCCGCACGCGCGCTACACTGAAGGAATCAGCGTGTCCTCCCTGGCCGAGCGGCCCGGGTAACCCGCTGAACCTCCTTCGTGCTAGGGATTGGGGCTTGCAATTGTTCCCCATGAACGAGGAATTCCCAGTAAGCGCGAGTCATAAGCTCGCGTTGATTACGTCCCTGCCCTTTGTACACACCGCCCGTCGCTACTACCGATTGAATGATTTAGTGAGGTCTTCGGACTGAGCGCGGTGGCGTTTCGGCGTCGTCGATGCTTCGGAAAGATGACCAAACTTGATCATTTAGAGGAAGTAAAAGTCGTAACAAGGTTTCCGTAGGTGAACCTGCGGAAGGATCATTACAGTGTTTGTCAACTTACGACAAGTCTGTTATAAATATTTGAACTATATATCGTTTTACTTGCATATGCTGTCATTAGAACGTCCGTTATTAAACGCATACGATCTTTTGAGGTATAGAATGCGAAATAAACGAAATGTTTTTAGGAACTAAAGTTAGAAACAATTATATTATTTATATTTTTGTTTACTTTAAAGTTCTAAAAAAAACAAAGTTGTCGATGAGGTCTAATATTAATATGTATATACCAATTTGTCTTGATAAAAATTGGGTACCAAGAAAAATAACAAATTCGTATCCATCTG
>CAXIIO010000882.1:27500-35000 GCA_964028335.1 Altica lythri | reverse complement strand
GTCCCAAAATATGTTACAAAACACTATTTTAACGCCAAATATATAGCAACATTTGCGTGGCTATTTTACAATTATTGTACTATCGTAAAATAAACGCAGAAACGTAAATCCGCTTCCTGGTTTATCAGTGCTTTCTAATAGACTCTGTACATGACACGATTACTAGTATTACTTTAAACTTCTCATCATGCCATACTGTGTGGTTGTATTATTGTATTGTATACACTGACTTTGTCAAAAGTGTTAAGGTGTATGAAGATTCTACCAAAAAAATATTATAGTTTCTTTGCCATTTTCCTTACGATATAGTCATGATGTGTGACAACAGTTAAATTGTTATCTACTATGAAGTCTAGGTATTTAAACTTCGTTTTAAATTCAATTGTGCATGACCTATCTACTATCACATATTTAACTTGTGAAAGTACAAAGAATTTTATTAAAAATATTTCTATATTGTTAATAAAACGAAATATCTATACCACTGCTTTTGTGTTTAATACTTAGAAGCAGTGTTTATAAATAAAGTGTAGTTTAAGGTAGATAGCTGTTTTGTAGAATTTTATGTTTTTACTTGCTGTGAAAATACGTAGAAATTTGTTGAAAATATATTTATATGGTAAATTAAACGAAATGTGTATGCTACTGTTTCTGCTGTCAATTCTATAAAACGGTAGCAGTAAGTAAAGTGTACTTTTTCACATATTTGTAACTTGTGAAAGTACAGAGAATTTTATTGAAAATATTTTAATATTGTTAATAAAACCAAATATGTAGAATTTTAAGTTTTAACTTGTGAAAGTATGTAGAATTTTTCTAAAATTATATTTATATGCTAAATCAGAGAAAAATATATTTTTATTAAATTAAACGAAATATATATGCTACTGTTTCTGCTGTCGATTCTAAAAAACGGTAGTAGTAAATAAAATGTACTTTTTTACATATTTAACTTGTGAAAGTACGGAGAATTTTATTGAAAATATTTTGATGTTGTTAATAAAACTAAATATCTATACAACTGCTTTTGCTTTTAATATTAAGAAGCAGTGCTAGTAAATAAAGTGTAGTTTTAAGCTAGATAGCTGTTTTGTAGAATTTCATGTTTTTACTTGTTGTGAAAGTACGTAGAAATTTTTTGAAATTTTATTAATATTGAAAAGTAAATGAAATATTTATGCTTCTGCTTCTGTTTCCGATTCCAAGAAACAATGCTAGTGAAAAAATTTAGGTTTAAGCTTCGAAAGCTGTTTTGTAGAATTTTAAGTTTTAACTTGTGAAAGTATGTAGAATTTTTCTGGAATTATATTTATATGGTAAATCAGAGAAAAATATATTTTTATGTCGTAAATTAAACGAAATATATATGCTACTGATTCTGATTTTGAGTTTGAAAAACGGTGGTAGTAAATAAAATGTACTTTTTTACATATTTAACTTGTGAAAGTACAGAGAATTTTATTGAAAATATTTTTATATTGTTAATATAAACTAAATATCTATACAACTGCTTTTGCTTTTAATATTAAGAAGCAGTGCTAGTAAATAAAGTGTAGTTTTAAGCTAGATAGCTGTTTTGTAGAATTTCATGTTTTTACTTGTTGTGAAAGTACGTAGAAATTTTTTGAAATTTTATTAATATTGAAAAGTAAATGAAATATTTATGCTTCTGCTTCTGTTTCCGATTCCAAGAAACAATGCTAGTGAAAAAATGTAGGTTTAAGCTTCGAAAACTGTTTTGTAGAATTTTAAGTTTTAACTTGTGAAAGTATGTAGAATTTTTCTAAAATTATATTTATATGCTAAATCAGAGAAAAATATATTTTTATTAAATTAAACGAAATATATATGCTACTGTTTCTGCTGTCGATTCTAAAAAACGGTAGTAGTAAATAAAATGTACTTTTTTACATATTTAACTTGTGAAAGTACGGAGAATTTTATTGAAAATATTTTGATGTTGTTAATAAAACTAAATATCTATACAACTGCTTTTGCTTTTAATATTAAGAAGCAGTGCTAGTAAATAAAGTGTAGTTTTAAGGTAGATAGCTGTTTTGTAGAATTTCATGTTTTTACTTGTTGTGAAAGTACGTAGAAATTTTTTGAAATTTTATTAATATTGAAAAGTAAATGAAATATTTATGCTTCTGCTTCTGTTTCCGATTCCAAGAAACAATGCTAGTGAAAAAATGTAGGTTTAAGCTTCGAAAGCTGTTTTGTAGAATTTTAAGTTTTAACTTGTGAAAGTATGTAGAATTTTTCTGGAATTATATTTATATGGTAAATCAGAGAAAAATATATTTTTATGTCGTAAATTAAACGAAATATATATGCTACTGATTCTGCTTTTGAGTTTGAAAAACGGTGGTAGTAAATAAAATGTACTTTTTTACATATTTAACTTGTGAAAGTACAGAGAATTTTATTGAAAATATTTTTATATTGTTAATATAAACTAAATATCTATACAACTGCTTTTGCTTTCAATATTAAGAAGCAGTGCTAGTAAATAAAGTGTAGTTTTAAGGTAGATAGCTGTTTTGTAGAATTTCATGTTTTTACTTGTTGTGATAGTACGTAGAAATTTTATTAATATTGAAAAGTAAATGAAATATTTATGCTTTTGCTTCTGTTTCCGATTCCAAGAAACAGTGCTAGTAAAAAAATGTAGGTTTAAGCTTCGAAAACTGTTTTGTAGAATTTTAGGTTTTAACTTGTGAAAGTATGTAGAATTTTTCTAAAATTATATTTATATGCTAAATCAGAGAAAAATATATTTTTATTAAATTAAACGAAATATATATGCTACTGTTTCTGCTGTCGATTCTAAAAAACGGTAGTAGTAAATAAAGTATACTTTTTTAAATGTTTAATTTGTGAAAGTACGTGGAATATTTTTGAAAGCACATGATATAATGGTCAACGAATAATAGTTTTTATATCTTGTTAATTTAATATTAAGATAAACCAATTTAATAACTGAATTAATTGTGTTAACGTATTTTAGTAAGAAATGATTGAATTATTATTGTAGTTAAATTTTACAAGTTATTTCTCAGTAATATGTAAAAATAATTTTTTTTAAATATATTTTTTTGTAAATATCACTTAATTGTGCCAACATAACAACTTAAGTTTTAATAAAATTTTATGAAATTTTATAATGTAATCTTTATTTTCATTAGAATGTTATATAGATTACGTAATGATTAAATTTATTGGACGAATATTAAATTATATAAAGTATTAAACCATAAATTTAAACTACATATACTAAATAACGTAAAGCGCTATAATAACAATTGCCCAGTTATGTAAAAAGACGACTCGACAAATACTCGATCTAAAAGTCTGGTGTTGTCCAAGTTTGATCTTTTTGCATTGTGGTTGAGATTTATATTATATATTTTATTTTCTAACATTTCTATCTTCAAAAATGTTGGTAGTAATTGTTAAGAAATATAAAATTATGTATATATAAAACCACAATTATTTTTTGTATCGTAAGATACAGATCACACAGCGAGATCGCGGATTTTGCAAGGCGTTTACACGTTTGGCGATCCACATGCGATCAAACTAATAAAATTTGATTTCAATCAAATTTTTCATTTTTTGCGACAACTCTCTTCTGTCCGAGCGGGAATTTCTATTCGTAACGATTCTTTCGAGTACACCGTGTCGCTTTATATCTAGCGAAGGGTCGAGAGAATGTTCGAAATTTTTTGCCGGTAGGCGTTTATATAAAACATGACAAAGTAGTTACATTTAAAACTAGCTCTCTGTTATGTAATATATTGTCTGTCCGGTTTTTATATGTAATATAAGAGATAATACAAATACGATTGTCTTGTCTTCTATAAATATCATATATACCTTATCTCCTATTAAGCGTGGCGTGCGAAAAGTTTAACTTTTCATGTACGCAAAATTCAACACGCACTAGGAAAAGAATATGATAGAGATTTGACACATCGGTCTTTTGTTTCTCTTGAATTGCAAATTTGTAATACTAGAGGAGACTGATAATCTCTGTTATTCTTTTTCGAATGACGGAACAACAGCTCCCTGGTTGATCCTGCCAGTAGTCATATGCTTGTCTCAAAGATTAAGCCATGCATGTCTCAGTACAAGCCAAATTAAGGTGAAACCGCGAAAGGCTCATTAAATCAGTTATGGTTCCTTAGATCGTACCCACATTTACTTGGATAACTGTGGTAATTCTAGAGCTAATACATGCAAACAGAGCTCCGACCGGAGACGGAAGGAGCGCTTTTATTAGATCAAAACCAATCGGTGGCGAGCTTGCTCGACATCGTAATACTTGGTGACTCTGAATAACTTTACGCTGATCGCACGGTCTCGCACCGGCGACGCATCTTTCAAATGTCTGCCTTATCAACTGTCGATGGTAGGTTCTGCGCCTACCATGGTTGTAACGGGTAACGGGGAATCAGGGTTCGATTCCGGAGAGGGAGCCTGAGAAACGGCTACCACATCCAAGGAAGGCAGCAGGCGCGCAAATTACCCACTCCCGGCACGGGGAGGTAGTGACGAAAAATAACGATACGGGACTCATCCGAGGCCCCGTAATCGGAATGAGTACACTCTAAACCCTTTAACGAGGATCAATTGGAGGGCAAGTCTGGTGCCAGCAGCCGCGGTAATTCCAGCTCCAATAGCGTATATTAAAGTTGTTGCGGTTAAAAAGCTCGTAGTCGAATCTGTGTCCCGCGTCGCTGGTTCATCGTACGCGGTGTCAACTGGCGTGTCGCGGGACGTCCTGCCGGTGGGCTTAGCTCGCAAGGGCGGCCCAACTCAATCCCGCCGCGGTGCTCTTCACTGAGTGTCGAGGTGGGCCGGCACGTTTACTTTGAACAAATTAGAGTGCTTAAAGCAGGCTAAAACTTCGCCTGAATACTGTGTGCATGGAATAATGGAATAGGACCTCGGTTCTATTTTGTTGGTTTTCGGAACCCCGAGGTAATGATTAATAGGAACGGATGGGGGCATTCGTATTGCGACGTTAGAGGTGAAATTCTTGGATCGTCGCAAGACGGACAGAAGCGAAAGCATTTGCCAAAAACGCTTTCATTGATCAAGAACGAAAGTTAGAGGTTCGAAGGCGATCAGATACCGCCCTAGTTCTAACCATAAACGATGCCAGCTAGCGATCCGCCGACGTTCCTCCGATGACTCGGCGGGCAGCTTCCGGGAAACCAAAGCTTTTGGGTTCCGGGGGAAGTATGGTTGCAAAGCTGAAACTTAAAGGAATTGACGGAAGGGCACCACCAGGAGTGGAGCCTGCGGCTTAATTTGACTCAACACGGGAAACCTCACCAGGCCCGGACACCGGAAGGATTGACAGATTGAGAGCTCTTTCTTGATTCGGTGGGTGGTGGTGCATGGCCGTTCTTAGTTGGTGGAGCGATTTGTCTGGTTAATTCCGATAACGAACGAGACTCTAGCCTGCTAACTAGGCGTATTTCGACATCCCAAAGGCCCGCCGGTGATGGGTTTCGGCCCCCACTGCGCGCGGTTTTTACTGTCGGCGTACAAACAATTCTTCTTAGAGGGACAGGCGGCTTCTAGCCGCACGAGATTGAGCAATAACAGGTCTGTGATGCCCTTAGATGTTCTGGGCCGCACGCGCGCTACACTGAAGGAATCAGCGTGTCCTCCCTGGCCGAGCGGCCCGGGTAACCCGCTGAACCTCCTTCGTGCTAGGGATTGGGGCTTGCAATTGTTCCCCATGAACGAGGAATTCCCAGTAAGCGCGAGTCATAAGCTCGCGTTGATTACGTCCCTGCCCTTTGTACACACCGCCCGTCGCTACTACCGATTGAATGATTTAGTGAGGTCTTCGGACTGAGCGCGGTGGCGTTTCGGCGTCGTCGATGCTTCGGAAAGATGACCAAACTTGATCATTTAGAGGAAGTAAAAGTCGTAACAAGGTTTCCGTAGGTGAACCTGCGGAAGGATCATTACAGTGTTTGTCAACTTACGACAAGTCTGTTATAAATATTTGAACTATATATCGTTTTACTTGCATATGCTGTCATTAGAACGTCCGTTATTAAACGCATACGATCTTTTGAGGTATAGAATGCGAAATAAACGAAATGTTTTTAGGAACTAAAGTTAGAAACAATTATATTATTTATATTTTTGTTTACTTTAAAGTTCTAAAAAAAACAAAGTTGTCGATGAGGTCTAATATTAATATGTATATACCAATTTGTCTTGATAAAAATTGGGTACCAAGAAAAATAACAAATTCGTATCCATCTGTTATTCAGATAAAAAAACGAATAATTTTTTTCTAAGGAATTCAAAATCGTAGAATGCGATATATTATTCCGACGGTGTTGAAAGTTTTTCGCCCAAATTGTCAAGATGGTAAAAATGCATGTACTCATTGGTGACGAAATTAAGAGGAAATACTTGTGCACGTTTACTCCGTGTACGCCTCGTTTGTAAAACACGGCGTTACAAATGGAGAAATTCGTAAGTACATAATTTTCTCTTATCATTTTTTTTTTAATACATTTTTCACGATATTTTATAAGACGTATAGTTTCTTTAAACGAAAACTTATACTTTCGTATGGAAACACGTTTAATGTTAAAACGATTACCCTGAACGGTGAATCACTTGGCTCGTGGGTCGATGAAGAACGCAGCTAATTGCGCGTCAACTTGTGAACTGCAGGACACATGAACATCGACATTTCGAACGCACATTGCGGTCCTCGGATACTCGTTCCTGGACCACTCCTGGCTGAGGGTCGTATCAAATTAAAAAGACTGTTCGATTTTTTTTTTTTGAAAAAAATTGTCGGAACGCGTTGGATGTAGATGCGTTTATTTTTAACGCAACATCTTAAATTGCGATAGCAACGTATAAAATTTGTATAAATTTTATACGTGTATTGTACACAACGTATCGAACATAAAAATGCGTAAATCTATATGTCTTTTAAATGTAGTAGAATTACGTACACGATCGTCGTGTCCGAGAAATCTTCTCAAAGACGACGTCTGATCTGTGTTTCTATATGGCATTTAATTATTGGACATTGATTTTAAAATGCATAGTTTGGTACTTAAATATCATCTATCGACCTCAGAGCAGGTGAGACTACCCGCTGAATTTAAGCATATTACTAAGCGGAGGAAAAGAAACTAACTAGGATTCCCTCAGTAGCTGCGAGCGAACAGGGAAAAGCCCAGTACCGAATCCCGTGGCCGACATCGACCACCGGGAAATGTGGTGTTAGGGAGGATTCATTATCCCGAGATTGTGCGGCGCGTCCAAGTCCTTCTTGAACGGGGCCACAGCCCATAGAGGGTGCCAGGCCCGTAGTGACCGCTGCCAATTGCGGGAGAATCTCTCCTCAGAGTCGGGTTGCTTGAGAGTGCAGCCCTAAGTGGGTGGTAAACTCCATCTAAGGCTAAATATGACCACGAGACCGATAGCGAACAAGTACCGTGAGGG
>CAXIIO010000882.1:15000-22500 GCA_964028335.1 Altica lythri | reverse complement strand
TTCTTATCGCACCAAAAATATATCTTTCGAACTTATATTTATACGAATTCGTATAGATATCTACTAATCAGTATTGAATTTAATACATGGAAGCGCCATCTGGTAGTAACTTCCATTAATACGAATATCATATTCATCTTACCCATTAAAAATAGATCATCATACTGATTTTCATGACAATCGGTTGAACGGGTCGGAGTTGCTACTCTGCAGCCCCACCTGATGGCGAGTGGCATCAATGAGCATATCATACAAACCTTCTCCGTGGTAAAATACATATAGATACCAATTTTCATGACAATCGGTTGAACGGGGCAGAAGTTGCTACTTTGCAGCGCCACCTGGTGGCGAGTGGCATCAATGAGCATATCATATAAACGTTCTCCGTGGAAAAAAAATATATATACCAATTTTCATAATAATCGGTACAGTAGTTTTTGAGTTCATCGATTTCATACATACAAACATCCTTTTATATATATGTATATATATATATATATATATATATATATATAGAATATTTGTACCTTGTTATTTAGTTTTTTAGGTAATTTAGTTTTATAATTATTATAGAGTAAAACTTGTAAAAAAGGAAAATCCGTAAATAAATTAATAAATAAATAAAATTTATACATTCCATAAATTAAAACTATGGGTGTGATGTCACAGGTTAATTTAAGGTTTATTTAATTAAGTGACCACGTTTCCGAACAAACGATGCTCTTTCAATATAGTCTATGGCTGTGAATGACATTGACATTCGTTACGCGCGTTTTTTAAAATATGCAAAATTAAATGTCTATTTTTCAATATTTCTGAGAGATTTTCTTAATATTTTCTTCCGTAAGAACCTTCTCCTAATAATAACAAATACAACAAAAAAAGAATTAGTAAAATCGGTCCAGTCATTCACGCGTGATGCCATGACCAAGGAAAACGGGTTTCATTTTTATATATATGGATTGAAATGGCGAGTGATTTAACCATAAATTGCCGTGGTAGTTTTTCGAACAGAAAGACCATCAAACTTATATTTTTTTTGGATTGAGAAAGCGTCTTTTCATTATCCAATTCGTTTTGGTTTGTTGTAAAATTTGTTCATAACATAACAACATCCTTCATCATCGTTGTCGTTGTAAGACAATGAAAATTGGACCTTACAGGTGTATTTCGCAGACGACTTTTAATTTGTAAAATTAATTTTAGATTGCTCAATAATTTTAACAATTACAAACATTAAAAAAACTGCTATACAAAGTCAAGTAAATGCAATTTTTAATTGCACACTATTAAGTAACTTTCCATCGTCCCAAAATATGTTACAAAACACTATTTTAACGCCAAATATATAGCAACATTTGCGTGGCTATTTTACAATTATTGTACTATCGTAAAATAAACGCAGAAACGTAAATCCGCTTCCTGGTTTATCAGTGCTTTCTAATAGACTCTGTACATGACACGATTACTAGTATTACTTTAAACTTCTCATCATGCCATACTGTGTGGTTGTATTATTGTATTGTATACACTGACTTTGTCAAAAGTGTTAAGGTGTATGAAGATTCTACCAAAAAAATATTATAGTTTCTTTGCCATTTTCCTTACGATATAGTCATGATGTGTGACAACAGTTAAATTGTTATCTACTATGAAGTCTAGGTATTTAAACTTCGTTTTAAATTCAATTGTGCATGACCTATCTACTATCACATATTTAACTTGTGAAAGTACAAAGAATTTTATTAAAAATATTTCTATATTGTTAATAAAACGAAATATCTATACCACTGCTTTTGTGTTTAATACTTAGAAGCAGTGTTTATAAATAAAGTGTAGTTTAAGGTAGATAGCTGTTTTGTAGAATTTTATGTTTTTACTTGCTGTGAAAATACGTAGAAATTTGTTGAAAATATATTTATATGGTAAATTAAACGAAATGTGTATGCTACTGTTTCTGCTGTCAATTCTATAAAACGGTAGCAGTAAGTAAAGTGTACTTTTTCACATATTTGTAACTTGTGAAAGTACAGAGAATTTTATTGAAAATATTTTAATATTGTTAATAAAACCAAATATGTAGAATTTTAAGTTTTAACTTGTGAAAGTATGTAGAATTTTTCTAAAATTATATTTATATGCTAAATCAGAGAAAAATATATTTTTATTAAATTAAACGAAATATATATGCTACTGTTTCTGCTGTCGATTCTAAAAAACGGTAGTAGTAAATAAAATGTACTTTTTTACATATTTAACTTGTGAAAGTACGGAGAATTTTATTGAAAATATTTTGATGTTGTTAATAAAACTAAATATCTATACAACTGCTTTTGCTTTTAATATTAAGAAGCAGTGCTAGTAAATAAAGTGTAGTTTTAAGCTAGATAGCTGTTTTGTAGAATTTCATGTTTTTACTTGTTGTGAAAGTACGTAGAAATTTTTTGAAATTTTATTAATATTGAAAAGTAAATGAAATATTTATGCTTCTGCTTCTGTTTCCGATTCCAAGAAACAATGCTAGTGAAAAAATTTAGGTTTAAGCTTCGAAAGCTGTTTTGTAGAATTTTAAGTTTTAACTTGTGAAAGTATGTAGAATTTTTCTGGAATTATATTTATATGGTAAATCAGAGAAAAATATATTTTTATGTCGTAAATTAAACGAAATATATATGCTACTGATTCTGATTTTGAGTTTGAAAAACGGTGGTAGTAAATAAAATGTACTTTTTTACATATTTAACTTGTGAAAGTACAGAGAATTTTATTGAAAATATTTTTATATTGTTAATATAAACTAAATATCTATACAACTGCTTTTGCTTTTAATATTAAGAAGCAGTGCTAGTAAATAAAGTGTAGTTTTAAGCTAGATAGCTGTTTTGTAGAATTTCATGTTTTTACTTGTTGTGAAAGTACGTAGAAATTTTTTGAAATTTTATTAATATTGAAAAGTAAATGAAATATTTATGCTTCTGCTTCTGTTTCCGATTCCAAGAAACAATGCTAGTGAAAAAATGTAGGTTTAAGCTTCGAAAACTGTTTTGTAGAATTTTAAGTTTTAACTTGTGAAAGTATGTAGAATTTTTCTAAAATTATATTTATATGCTAAATCAGAGAAAAATATATTTTTATTAAATTAAACGAAATATATATGCTACTGTTTCTGCTGTCGATTCTAAAAAACGGTAGTAGTAAATAAAATGTACTTTTTTACATATTTAACTTGTGAAAGTACGGAGAATTTTATTGAAAATATTTTGATGTTGTTAATAAAACTAAATATCTATACAACTGCTTTTGCTTTTAATATTAAGAAGCAGTGCTAGTAAATAAAGTGTAGTTTTAAGGTAGATAGCTGTTTTGTAGAATTTCATGTTTTTACTTGTTGTGAAAGTACGTAGAAATTTTTTGAAATTTTATTAATATTGAAAAGTAAATGAAATATTTATGCTTCTGCTTCTGTTTCCGATTCCAAGAAACAATGCTAGTGAAAAAATGTAGGTTTAAGCTTCGAAAGCTGTTTTGTAGAATTTTAAGTTTTAACTTGTGAAAGTATGTAGAATTTTTCTGGAATTATATTTATATGGTAAATCAGAGAAAAATATATTTTTATGTCGTAAATTAAACGAAATATATATGCTACTGATTCTGCTTTTGAGTTTGAAAAACGGTGGTAGTAAATAAAATGTACTTTTTTACATATTTAACTTGTGAAAGTACAGAGAATTTTATTGAAAATATTTTTATATTGTTAATATAAACTAAATATCTATACAACTGCTTTTGCTTTCAATATTAAGAAGCAGTGCTAGTAAATAAAGTGTAGTTTTAAGGTAGATAGCTGTTTTGTAGAATTTCATGTTTTTACTTGTTGTGATAGTACGTAGAAATTTTATTAATATTGAAAAGTAAATGAAATATTTATGCTTTTGCTTCTGTTTCCGATTCCAAGAAACAGTGCTAGTAAAAAAATGTAGGTTTAAGCTTCGAAAACTGTTTTGTAGAATTTTAGGTTTTAACTTGTGAAAGTATGTAGAATTTTTCTAAAATTATATTTATATGCTAAATCAGAGAAAAATATATTTTTATTAAATTAAACGAAATATATATGCTACTGTTTCTGCTGTCGATTCTAAAAAACGGTAGTAGTAAATAAAGTATACTTTTTTAAATGTTTAATTTGTGAAAGTACGTGGAATATTTTTGAAAGCACATGATATAATGGTCAACGAATAATAGTTTTTATATCTTGTTAATTTAATATTAAGATAAACCAATTTAATAACTGAATTAATTGTGTTAACGTATTTTAGTAAGAAATGATTGAATTATTATTGTAGTTAAATTTTACAAGTTATTTCTCAGTAATATGTAAAAATAATTTTTTTTAAATATATTTTTTTGTAAATATCACTTAATTGTGCCAACATAACAACTTAAGTTTTAATAAAATTTTATGAAATTTTATAATGTAATCTTTATTTTCATTAGAATGTTATATAGATTACGTAATGATTAAATTTATTGGACGAATATTAAATTATATAAAGTATTAAACCATAAATTTAAACAACATATACTAAATAACGTAAAGCGCTATAATAACAATTGCCCAGTTATGTAAAAAGACGACTCGACAAATACTCGATCTAAAAGTCTGGTGTTGTCCAAGTTTGATCTTTTTGCATTGTGGTTGAGATTTATATTATATATTTTATTTTCTAACATTTCTATCTTCAAAAATGTTGGTAGTAATTGTTAAGAAATATAAAATTATGTATATATAAAACCACAATTATTTTTTGTATCGTAAGATACAGATCACACAGCGAGATCGCGGATTTTGCAAGGCGTTTACACGTTTGGCGATCCACATGCGATCAAACTAATAAAATTTGATTTCAATCAAATTTTTCATTTTTTGCGACAACTCTCTTCTGTCCGAGCGGGAATTTCTATTCGTAACGATTCTTTCGAGTACACCGTGTCGCTTTATATCTAGCGAAGGGTCGAGAGAATGTTCGAAATTTTTTGCCGGTAGGCGTTTATATAAAACATGACAAAGTAGTTACATTTAAAACTAGCTCTCTGTTATGTAATATATTGTCTGTCCGGTTTTTATATGTAATATAAGAGATAATACAAATACGATTGTCTTGTCTTCTATAAATATCATATATACCTTATCTCCTATTAAGCGTGGCGTGCGAAAAGTTTAACTTTTCATGTACGCAAAATTCAACACGCACTAGGAAAAGAATATGATAGAGATTTGACACATCGGTCTTTTGTTTCTCTTGAATTGCAAATTTGTAATACTAGAGGAGACTGATAATCTCTGTTATTCTTTTTCGAATGACGGAACAACAGCTCCCTGGTTGATCCTGCCAGTAGTCATATGCTTGTCTCAAAGATTAAGCCATGCATGTCTCAGTACAAGCCAAATTAAGGTGAAACCGCGAAAGGCTCATTAAATCAGTTATGGTTCCTTAGATCGTACCCACATTTACTTGGATAACTGTGGTAATTCTAGAGCTAATACATGCAAACAGAGCTCCGACCGGAGACGGAAGGAGCGCTTTTATTAGATCAAAACCAATCGGTGGCGAGCTTGCTCGACATCGTAATACTTGGTGACTCTGAATAACTTTACGCTGATCGCACGGTCTCGCACCGGCGACGCATCTTTCAAATGTCTGCCTTATCAACTGTCGATGGTAGGTTCTGCGCCTACCATGGTTGTAACGGGTAACGGGGAATCAGGGTTCGATTCCGGAGAGGGAGCCTGAGAAACGGCTACCACATCCAAGGAAGGCAGCAGGCGCGCAAATTACCCACTCCCGGCACGGGGAGGTAGTGACGAAAAATAACGATACGGGACTCATCCGAGGCCCCGTAATCGGAATGAGTACACTCTAAACCCTTTAACGAGGATCAATTGGAGGGCAAGTCTGGTGCCAGCAGCCGCGGTAATTCCAGCTCCAATAGCGTATATTAAAGTTGTTGCGGTTAAAAAGCTCGTAGTCGAATCTGTGTCCCGCGTCGCTGGTTCATCGTACGCGGTGTCAACTGGCGTGTCGCGGGACGTCCTGCCGGTGGGCTTAGCTCGCAAGGGCGGCCCAACTCAATCCCGCCGCGGTGCTCTTCACTGAGTGTCGAGGTGGGCCGGCACGTTTACTTTGAACAAATTAGAGTGCTTAAAGCAGGCTAAAACTTCGCCTGAATACTGTGTGCATGGAATAATGGAATAGGACCTCGGTTCTATTTTGTTGGTTTTCGGAACCCCGAGGTAATGATTAATAGGAACGGATGGGGGCATTCGTATTGCGACGTTAGAGGTGAAATTCTTGGATCGTCGCAAGACGGACAGAAGCGAAAGCATTTGCCAAAAACGCTTTCATTGATCAAGAACGAAAGTTAGAGGTTCGAAGGCGATCAGATACCGCCCTAGTTCTAACCATAAACGATGCCAGCTAGCGATCCGCCGACGTTCCTCCGATGACTCGGCGGGCAGCTTCCGGGAAACCAAAGCTTTTGGGTTCCGGGGGAAGTATGGTTGCAAAGCTGAAACTTAAAGGAATTGACGGAAGGGCACCACCAGGAGTGGAGCCTGCGGCTTAATTTGACTCAACACGGGAAACCTCACCAGGCCCGGACACCGGAAGGATTGACAGATTGAGAGCTCTTTCTTGATTCGGTGGGTGGTGGTGCATGGCCGTTCTTAGTTGGTGGAGCGATTTGTCTGGTTAATTCCGATAACGAACGAGACTCTAGCCTGCTAACTAGGCGTATTTCGACATCCCAAAGGCCCGCCGGTGATGGGTTTCGGCCCCCACTGCGCGCGGTTTTTACTGTCGGCGTACAAACAATTCTTCTTAGAGGGACAGGCGGCTTCTAGCCGCACGAGATTGAGCAATAACAGGTCTGTGATGCCCTTAGATGTTCTGGGCCGCACGCGCGCTACACTGAAGGAATCAGCGTGTCCTCCCTGGCCGAGCGGCCCGGGTAACCCGCTGAACCTCCTTCGTGCTAGGGATTGGGGCTTGCAATTGTTCCCCATGAACGAGGAATTCCCAGTAAGCGCGAGTCATAAGCTCGCGTTGATTACGTCCCTGCCCTTTGTACACACCGCCCGTCGCTACTACCGATTGAATGATTTAGTGAGGTCTTCGGACTGAGCGCGGTGGCGTTTCGGCGTCGTCGATGCTTCGGAAAGATGACCAAACTTGATCATTTAGAGGAAGTAAAAGTCGTAACAAGGTTTCCGTAGGTGAACCTGCGGAAGGATCATTACAGTGTTTGTCAACTTACGACAAGTCTGTTATAAATATTTGAACTATATATCGTTTTACTTGCATATGCTGTCATTAGAACGTCCGTTATTAAACGCATACGATCTTTTGAGGTATAGAATGCGAAATAAACGAAATGTTTTTAGGAACTAAAGTTAGAAACAATTATATTATTTATATTTTTGTTTACTTTAAAGTTCTAAAA
>CAXIIO010000882.1:0-7500 GCA_964028335.1 Altica lythri | reverse complement strand
TTAATTTTAGATTGCTCAATAATTTTAACAATTACAAACATTAAAAAAACTGCTATACAAAGTCAAGTAAATGCAATTTTTAATTGCACACTATTAAGTAACTTTCCATCGTCCCAAAATATGTTACAAAACACTATTTTAACGCCAAATATATAGCAACATTTGCGTGGCTATTTTACAATTATTGTACTATCGTAAAATAAACGCAGAAACGTAAATCCGCTTCCTGGTTTATCAGTGCTTTCTAATAGACTCTGTACATGACACGATTACTAGTATTACTTTAAACTTCTCATCATGCCATACTGTGTGGTTGTATTATTGTATTGTATACACTGACTTTGTCAAAAGTGTTAAGGTGTATGAAGATTCTACCAAAAAAATATTATAGTTTCTTTGCCATTTTCCTTACGATATAGTCATGATGTGTGACAACAGTTAAATTGTTATCTACTATGAAGTCTAGGTATTTAAACTTCGTTTTAAATTCAATTGTGCATGACCTATCTACTATCACATATTTAACTTGTGAAAGTACAAAGAATTTTATTAAAAATATTTCTATATTGTTAATAAAACGAAATATCTATACCACTGCTTTTGTGTTTAATACTTAGAAGCAGTG
Source organism: Altica lythri (assembly GCA_964028335.1). NCBI lineage: Eukaryota > Metazoa > Arthropoda > Insecta > Coleoptera > Chrysomelidae > Altica > Altica lythri. Next base: position 6,875 of record CAXIIO010000882.1, on the reverse strand, counting down.
TTTATAAATAAAGTGTAGTTTAAGGTAGATAGCTGTTTTGTAGAATTTTATGTTTTTACTTGCTGTGAAAATACGTAGAAATTTGTTGAAAATATATTTATATGGTAAATTAAACGAAATGTGTATGCTACTGTTTCTGCTGTCAATTCTATAAAACGGTAGCAGTAAGTAAAGTGTACTTTTTCACATATTTGTAACTTGTGAAAGTACAGAGAATTTTATTGAAAATATTTTAATATTGTTAATAAAACCAAATATGTAGAATTTTAAGTTTTAACTTGTGAAAGTATGTAGAATTTTTCTAAAATTATATTTATATGCTAAATCAGAGAAAAATATATTTTTATTAAATTAAACGAAATATATATGCTACTGTTTCTGCTGTCGATTCTAAAAAACGGTAGTAGTAAATAAAATGTACTTTTTTACATATTTAACTTGTGAAAGTACGGAGAATTTTATTGAAAATATTTTGATGTTGTTAATAAAACTAAATATCTATACAACTGCTTTTGCTTTTAATATTAAGAAGCAGTGCTAGTAAATAAAGTGTAGTTTTAAGCTAGATAGCTGTTTTGTAGAATTTCATGTTTTTACTTGTTGTGAAAGTACGTAGAAATTTTTTGAAATTTTATTAATATTGAAAAGTAAATGAAATATTTATGCTTCTGCTTCTGTTTCCGATTCCAAGAAACAATGCTAGTGAAAAAATTTAGGTTTAAGCTTCGAAAGCTGTTTTGTAGAATTTTAAGTTTTAACTTGTGAAAGTATGTAGAATTTTTCTGGAATTATATTTATATGGTAAATCAGAGAAAAATATATTTTTATGTCGTAAATTAAACGAAATATATATGCTACTGATTCTGATTTTGAGTTTGAAAAACGGTGGTAGTAAATAAAATGTACTTTTTTACATATTTAACTTGTGAAAGTACAGAGAATTTTATTGAAAATATTTTTATATTGTTAATATAAACTAAATATCTATACAACTGCTTTTGCTTTTAATATTAAGAAGCAGTGCTAGTAAATAAAGTGTAGTTTTAAGCTAGATAGCTGTTTTGTAGAATTTCATGTTTTTACTTGTTGTGAAAGTACGTAGAAATTTTTTGAAATTTTATTAATATTGAAAAGTAAATGAAATATTTATGCTTCTGCTTCTGTTTCCGATTCCAAGAAACAATGCTAGTGAAAAAATGTAGGTTTAAGCTTCGAAAACTGTTTTGTAGAATTTTAAGTTTTAACTTGTGAAAGTATGTAGAATTTTTCTAAAATTATATTTATATGCTAAATCAGAGAAAAATATATTTTTATTAAATTAAACGAAATATATATGCTACTGTTTCTGCTGTCGATTCTAAAAAACGGTAGTAGTAAATAAAATGTACTTTTTTACATATTTAACTTGTGAAAGTACGGAGAATTTTATTGAAAATATTTTGATGTTGTTAATAAAACTAAATATCTATACAACTGCTTTTGCTTTTAATATTAAGAAGCAGTGCTAGTAAATAAAGTGTAGTTTTAAGCTAGATAGCTGTTTTGTAGAATTTCATGTTTTTACTTGTTGTGAAAGTACGTAGAAATTTTTTGAAATTTTATTAATATTGAAAAGTAAATGAAATATTTATGCTTCTGCTTCTGTTTCCGATTCCAAGAAACAATGCTAGTGAAAAAATGTAGGTTTAAGCTTCGAAAGCTGTTTTGTAGAATTTTAAGTTTTAACTTGTGAAAGTATGTAGAATTTTTCTGGAATTATATTTATATGGTAAATCAGAGAAAAATATATTTTTATGTCGTAAATTAAACGAAATATATATGCTACTGATTCTGCTTTTGAGTTTGAAAAACGGTGGTAGTAAATAAAATGTACTTTTTTACATATTTAACTTGTGAAAGTACAGAGAATTTTATTGAAAATATTTTTATATTGTTAATATAAACTAAATATCTATACAACTGCTTTTGCTTTTAATATTAAGAAGCAGTGCTAGTAAATAAAGTGTAGTTTTAAGCTAGATAGCTGTTTTGTAGAATTTCATGTTTTTACTTGTTGTGAAAGTACGTAGAAATTTTTTGAAATTTTATTAATATTGAAAAGTAAATGAAATATTTATGCTTCTGCTTCTGTTTCCGATTCCAAGAAACAATGCTAGTGAAAAAATGTAGGTTTAAGCTTCGAAAACTGTTTTGTAGAATTTTAAGTTTTAACTTGTGAAAGTATGTAGAATTTTTCTAAAATTATATTTATATGCTAAATCAGAGAAAAATATATTTTTATTAAATTAAACGAAATATATATGCTACTGTTTCTGCTGTCGATTCTAAAAAACGGTAGTAGTAAATAAAATGTACTTTTTTACATATTTAACTTGTGAAAGTACGGAGAATTTTATTGAAAATATTTTGATGTTGTTAATAAAACTAAATATCTATACAACTGCTTTTGCTTTTAATATTAAGAAGCAGTGCTAGTAAATAAAATGTAGTTTTAAGCTAGATAGCTGTTTTGTAGAATTTCATGTTTTTACTTGTTGTGAAAGTACGTAGAAATTTTTTGAAATTTTATTAATATTGAAAAGTAAATGAAATATTTATGCTTCTGCTTCTGTTTCCGATTCCAAGAAACAATGCTAGTGAAAAAATGTAGGTTTAAGCTTCGAAAGCTGTTTTGTAGAATTTTAAGTTTTAACTTGTGAAAGTATGTAGAATTTTTCTGGAATTATATTTATATGGTAAATCAGAGAAAAATATATTTTTATGTCGTAAATTAAACGAAATATATATGCTACTGATTCTGCTTTTGAGTTTGAAAAACGGTGGTAGTAAATAAAATGTACTTTTTTACATATTTAACTTGTGAAAGTACAGAGAATTTTATTGAAAATATTTTTATATTGTTAATATAAACTAAATATCTATACAACTGCTTTTGCTTTCAATATTAAGAAGCAGTGCTAGTAAATAAAGTGTAGTTTTAAGGTAGATAGCTGTTTTGTAGAATTTCATGTTTTTACTTGTTGTGAAAGTACGTAGAAATTTTTTGAAATTTTATTAATATTGAAAAGTAAATGAAATATTTATGCTTCTGCTTCTGTTTCCGATTCCAAGAAACAATGCTAGTGAAAAAATGTAGGTTTAAGCTTCGAAAGCTGTTTTGTAGAATTTTAAGTTTTAACTTGTGAAAGTATGTAGAATTTTTCTGGAATTATATTTATATGGTAAATCAGAGAAAAATATATTTTTATGTCGTAAATTAAACGAAATATATATGCTACTGATTCTGATTTTGAGTTTGAAAAACGGTGGTAGTAAATAAAATGTACTTTTTTACATATTTAACTTGTGAAAGTACAGAGAATTTTATTGAAAATATTTTTATATTGTTAATATAAACTAAATATCTATACAACTGCTTTTGCTTTTAATATTAAGAAGCAGTGCTAGTAAATAAAGTGTAGTTTTAAGCTAGATAGCTGTTTTGTAGAATTTCATGTTTTTACTTGTTGTGAAAGTACGTAGAAATTTTTTGAAATTTTATTAATATTGAAAAGTAAATGAAATATTTATGCTTCTGCTTCTGTTTCCGATTCCAAGAAACAATGCTAGTGAAAAAATGTAGGTTTAAGCTTCGAAAGCTGTTTTGTAGAATTTTAAGTTTTAACTTGTGAAAGTATGTAGAATTTTTCTGGAATTATATTTATATGGTAAATCAGAGAAAAATATATTTTTATGTCGTAAATTAAACGAAATATATATGCTACTGATTCTGCTTTTGAGTTTGAAAAACGGTGGTAGTAAATAAAATGTACTTTTTTACATATTTAACTTGTGAAAGTACAGAGAATTTTATTGAAAATATTTTTATATTGTTAATATAAACTAAATATCTATACAACTGCTTTTGCTTTCAATATTAAGAAGCAGTGCTAGTAAATAAAGTGTAGTTTTAAGGTAGATAGCTGTTTTGTAGAATTTCATGTTTTTACTTGTTGTGAAAGTACGTAGAAATTTTTTGAAATTTTATTAATATTGAAAAGTAAATGAAATATTTATGCTTCTGCTTCTGTTTCCGATTCCAAGAAACAATGCTAGTGAAAAAATGTAGGTTTAAGCTTCGAAAGCTGTTTTGTAGAATTTTAAGTTTTAACTTGTGAAAGTATGTAGAATTTTTCTGGAATTATATTTATATGGTAAATCAGAGAAAAATATATTTTTATGTCGTAAATTAAACGAAATATATATGCTACTGATTCTGCTTTTGAGTTTGAAAAACGGTGGTAGTAAATAAAATGTACTTTTTTACATATTTAACTTGTGAAAGTACAGAGAATTTTATTGAAAATATTTTTATATTGTTAATATAAACTAAATATCTATACAACTGCTTTTGCTTTCAATATTAAGAAGCAGTGCTAGTAAATAAAGTGTAGTTTTAAGGTAGATAGCTGTTTTGTAGAATTTCATGTTTTTACTTGTTGTGAAAGTACGTAGAAATTTTTTGAAATTTTATTAATATTGAAAAGTAAATGAAATATTTATGCTTCTGCTTCTGTTTCCGATTCCAAGAAACAATGCTAGTGAAAAAATGTAGGTTTAAGCTTCGAAAGCTGTTTTGTAGAATTTTAAGTTTTAACTTGTGAAAGTATGTAGAATTTTTCTGGAATTATATTTATATGGTAAATCAGAGAAAAATATATTTTTATGTCGTAAATTAAACGAAATATATATGCTACTGATTCTGATTTTGAGTTTGAAAAACGGTGGTAGTAAATAAAATGTACTTTTTTACATATTTAACTTGTGAAAGTACAGAGAATTTTATTGAAAATATTTTTATATTGTTAATATAAACTAAATATCTATACAACTGCTTTTGCTTTTAATATTAAGAAGCAGTGCTAGTAAATAAAGTGTAGTTTTAAGCTAGATAGCTGTTTTGTAGAATTTCATGTTTTTACTTGTTGTGAAAGTACGTAGAAATTTTTTGAAATTTTATTAATATTGAAAAGTAAATGAAATATTTATGCTTCTGCTTCTGTTTCCGATTCCAAGAAACAATGCTAGTGAAAAAATGTAGGTTTAAGCTTCGAAAGCTGTTTTGTAGAATTTTAAGTTTTAACTTGTGAAAGTATGTAGAATTTTTCTGGAATTATATTTATATGGTAAATCAGAGAAAAATATATTTTTATGTCGTAAATTAAACGAAATATATATGCTACTGATTCTGCTTTTGAGTTTGAAAAACGGTGGTAGTAAATAAAATGTACTTTTTTACATATTTAACTTGTGAAAGTACAGAGAATTTTATTGAAAATATTTTTATATTGTTAATATAAACTAAATATCTATACAACTGCTTTTGCTTTCAATATTAAGAAGCAGTGCTAGTAAATAAAGTGTAGTTTTAAGGTAGATAGCTGTTTTGTAGAATTTCATGTTTTTACTTGTTGTGAAAGTACGTAGAAATTTTTTGAAATTTTATTAATATTGAAAAGTAAATGAAATATTTATGCTTCTGCTTCTGTTTCCGATTCCAAGAAACAATGCTAGTGAAAAAATGTAGGTTTAAGCTTCGAAAGCTGTTTTGTAGAATTTTAAGTTTTAACTTGTGAAAGTATGTAGAATTTTTCTGGAATTATATTTATATGGTAAATCAGAGAAAAATATATTTTTATGTCGTAAATTAAACGAAATATATATGCTACTGATTCTGCTTTTGAGTTTGAAAAACGGTGGTAGTAAATAAAATGTACTTTTTTACATATTTAACTTGTGAAAGTACAGAGAATTTTATTGAAAATATTTTTATATTGTTAATATAAACTAAATATCTATACAACTGCTTTTGCTTTCAATATTAAGAAGCAGTGCTAGTAAATAAAGTGTAGTTTTAAGGTAGATAGCTGTTTTGTAGAATTTCATGTTTTTACTTGTTGTGATAGTACGTAGAAATTTTATTAATATTGAAAAGTAAATGAAATATTTATGCTTTTGCTTCTGTTTCCGATTCCAAGAAACAGTGCTAGTAAAAAAATGTAGGTTTAAGCTTCGAAAACTGTTTTGTAGAATTTTAGGTTTTAACTTGTGAAAGTATGTAGAATTTTTCTAAAATTATATTTATATGCTAAATCAGAGAAAAATATATTTTTATTAAATTAAACGAAATATATATGCTACTGTTTCTGCTGTCGATTCTAAAAAACGGTAGTAGTAAATAAAGTATACTTTTTTAAATGTTTAATTTGTGAAAGTACGTGGAATATTTTTGAAAGCACATGATATAATGGTCAACGAATAATAGTTTTTATATCTTGTTAATTTAATATTAAGATAAACCAATTTAATAACTGAATTAATTGTGTTAACGTATTTTAGTAAGAAATGATTGAATTATTATTGTAGTTAAATTTTACAAGTTATTTCTCAGTAATATGTAAAAATAATTTTTTTTAAATATATTTTTTTGTAAATATCACTTAATTGTGCCAACATAACAACTTAAGTTTTAATAAAATTTTATGAAATTTTATAATGTAATCTTTATTTTCATTAGAATGTTATATAGATTACGTAATGATTAAATTTATTGGACGAATATTAAATTATATAAAGTATTAAACCATAAATTTAAACTACATATACTAAATAACGTAAAGCGCTATAATAACAATTGCCCAGTTATGTAAAAAGACGACTCGACAAATACTCGATCTAAAAGTCTGGTGTTGTCCAAGTTTGATCTTTTTGCATTGTGGTTGAGATTTATATTATATATTTTATTTTCTAACATTTCTATCTTCAAAAATGTTGGTAGTAATTGTTAAGAAATATAAAATTATGTATATATAAAACCACAATTATTTTTTGTATCG